>SEYY01021370.1:42500-65000 GCA_009176605.1 Armadillidium nasatum | reverse complement strand
AAACGAATTCAAGGAGCAAGAATATAATAATATTCTTGATGCTTGGACAGAAACGAATACAAGCAGCATGAAAAAATTTTTAAGGTGAGAGTAAAAAGGATCTTACAAGAAATGAAACTATGAATATTTGAAACTCATTTCCTGTATTGCTGGGAATCCAGCAGTCAAAAAAATATCAATAATTAATATTTTCTCTTTCCAATTTTCATTATGGATATTCAAAAATAGGTCGTTATCAAATTTTATTATATTTGAATCAATTAAAGTTAAAACAACTCTAATAATAAGCCGACATTATAAAAATTTTAATTTTCTTTTTATTTCTTCTTTTTTTTAAATAAGTAATGAAAGGACATTAAATAAGAACGTATGGCTTTATATTCATTTTAATTATAATTATATTTATTTTAATTAAAATTACATAAATTTCAGAAAGAGAAAAAAATATTTTAGAAAACGATAGTATGAGTCAATGGATATAAAACAGCTTATGTGAATAAGAATATTTTTCGCAATAATTTCGAAGATAACTTCTGTTTAAATTTTCTCAAAATAATACTGTAATAATGAATGATGCATGTCTAACAATCATGGCAAATATATAAAAATTGAAATATGCGAGTTTTCAGCTTTGTCTGATAAGCGTTGGTTTTTAATTAACCATCCCCACAAACCAAATTCAAACGGAGAAAAGTCCTGAGATCATATCAACCAATGAATCTGACTGACTACCACAGTAATATACCCCGCACTTTCGGGGTGCCAGATTTAGCTACTTTTCAAAAAATCTGGCAACCTGTCCCTAACGGCCTTTTCTGCATTTGCGTGCAATCCTGCATTCTCAGGGACCTTCCTGACATTTTCTTTGTCGGTTCAAGGATCCCTGGACCCCCGGATTCGAGCCAAATTCAGCAGGACTGAACCGCAAAGAAAATGGTCAGGAAAGAGAGTGAGGTGAACGCAGCAATTTGGCAAACTCAGGCAACTTCCTGATACCATTTTTGGGGGGTTCAGGGGCCCCCGCGGGACCCCTTCCCCAATTTCAATGGGTTGAACCCCCAAAATGGTGTCAGGAAAGAGCGTGAGGTCAATTTGAGCGGAGTGATTTGCTTTGCAAATCAAAATCCCGTTTTGGCTTAGGTTGCCAGATTTTTCGAAAAGTAGCTAAATCTGGCACCCCCGAAAGTGGGGGGTATACTAATTTCCACGACTGATTTATTGCCCACAGAAAATTTGGTTTCAGTATTGAGTTACTGAATGAGAAGTATGTGGCAGCTCTCCATCACGAATTGATAGCACGCTCATCTTCCGTTCGTATCAGCTAAAGCATTTACCTCCAAAAGTCGAAGCAATTCATTTTGCGTCAATTGTAGGTATCATTTACTCGTTATACAATCATGAATTATAGCATGACCTCTATGCTATTGTTAATTTTACCTCCAAAAACATTTAAAATGAAGGAATGTTGAAAAACAGTTAATACAGTTGAATGTAGATTTCCTTCATGCTAACAAATGACTGTTTCGGATGTTTTTGATACTATCCCGGATGAAAGTTGCCTTATTGGTTATCAACTTGTTTGGTTTTAGTCTCATTGCAGCATCTTCCGAATGTAGATGTTCAACACGTTGAAAGTTACAGAGATGTAAGACAAAATGACGTAAAATGGGATTGGTTTGTGCGTGCGTGGGTGCATGCGTGCGTGCGTGTGTAAAGCAGAAATGCCTACTACTTCGAATAAAAACTATGTTCATATAAACTTTTTTTTATGTATAATGACTCCTAATAACGTCTCTCCTAAAATAATTCCCTCTCTTCCAGAAACACCCTTATATATATATATATATATATATATATATATATATATATATATATATATATATATATATATATATATATATATATATATATATATATATATATATATATATATATATATATATATATATATATATATATATATATATATATATATATATATATATATATATATATATATATATATATATATATATATATATATATATATATATATATATATATATATATATATATATATATATATATATATATATATATATATCGAGGGCATAGCGCCGTCTACGCGAAGCAAATATCTCCCATTGGGAATAACCAGCGAGGTGATAGGATGGGCTTGGCAATTCCGCTTCATTCCTTCTTTGGTTCGTTCTTTTTGAAGTTTCACCTTCTCAGAGGGTCTCTAGTGCACCCTTGACCCACAATTAAAGTACCTATGCTCCAACTACCCTCCTCTTTCTTCACATGTACATCACAAATTTACAAACTTAAGTCATATAAAGCTGCTCGGAAATGCTTGGAGGGGCAGCATCCAAACAATAACTCTTGCGCATCCTCACCCCATCATCATTTAAGAGTTGGTGGCCTTTGTTGATGAGGATGGTGCCACCAAAACTTTACTGTCGGCTTGCCTTGGTGCACGGTCTTCTTTTTTCATTAATTCCATCAATGTTCGCGGACTTCTGTCTATTTTCCATTTTGTTGAACAATACCGCTCTTCTTCTAAACCTCATTTCTTGTTCTTAACTGAAACTCCGGTTCTTGAGTCCTCTGATTCCAAACCTTACTCTGTTACTTCCTACTGACTCTATCCTCAAATTTCAGCCATCTGTACACATTGGCGCAACGACGTTTTTTGTTCTCGTGTCTCTATTTTAGTCTTCTGAATTCTGTACGCCTTCAGGTCTCATCAAATTCTACAACTATATTCATTTGTCCCGTCTATTTATCGCCAAATTCTACTGACTACAAAAAATTCTTCAGCAATCTAAACTCCAAATTAAAGCACATTCTTTATTTTTCTCCTTTCACTTAAATCATCATTTAAGGCGTTTTCAATTTTCTCAACTGCCCATGGCTTTCATCTAATGTTTATGATACAGCAGAACTCGCCAACTACTTCTGTACTCAAATCAACCTTGAACAATTGATTCAATTCCCAAAACGTATCCATGACCTCTTGGTGATGAACTCATCCTACTTAATATTAACCTCTTATCCTTCTCCTTACACTTTTAAACTCTTTACTCCTCTGGGTTCTTCCTATCACCTTCTTATTCCTGTATCTTCCTCTGTCTCTTATTCGCAAGAACGGTCTCCGCCTTCGGCGAGGAGACGTATCTAAAACTTTGGTGCTGCGTACTGATCTGACTTGAGTTTGTACTTCCCTGATTTCCCATGGAATGATTATTGCTTCAGTTATGTGCAGAGTGCCTATCGGAGGTGAGTCTCTCTAGCATGGAGGTGTACATTTCATATTCTTTCCCTTCAACTACACCTCAACTTTACTAATAAATCTTGGCTTAACTGTTTGTTCTCGTGCTATTCGCAGCAGGGATGATACCTTTCTCTGTCCAACTCTCTGAACCCCCGACTTAACTGCTATGATCAGTATTACCTGTTGTGGTGTTTATGGATTTTTATTATGTAAGTATGTGTGTCAGTCTTAGAACAATTTTTCAGTAAGGCAGACTTGAGGGTACGGTAGGTGAAGAGGGTCTTTTTTTCGTGTTTGTATCATATTTCTTATTATTATTATAATATTTATATATATTTATATTATTTATAGTTTTTATCATTATATATTATATTTTTATATGATTGTTGAATGAAAGGTATGAGTGGTGAGTGTCCAGGCGGCCTCAGTGAATCTATCTTTTCACCTCCTGTTTCTCTAGTTTTAATTACCTTCTATTCTGTCTTTTTTTTTTTTTTTTTTTTTTTAGTCGTCGTCTGGCATTCAACACTCTGTGTGAGAGGGAGTGATTGTAGTTTTGTTATTGTAAATGGTGTATTATGATTTTTTTTCCTTTTTAGGATAATAATTGAATTCTTTTGTTCTGGTAGATTGAGGGTGTGTTAAGTGAGACACAGTATTTGCTGTTTAACAGGTACTAATTTTTATTACTTTATTATTGTCCTTATTTTATTATTTTTTATGATTATGATTATTGTTAATATTATTATCATCATCATTATTATTATTATTATTATTATTATTATTATTATTATTATTATTATTATTATTATTATTATTATTATTATTATTATTATTATTGTGTGTTAAGAAAGAGGGTTTTTCTTTCCAGCTGGACTGTGTGTTGGGAAGAAAAACTGGACGGAACTCCGTTTAGTTTAGTTTTTTTTTTTGGGGGGGGGGGGGACTGGAATTGAATTTTTGTTTTTGCTTGAAGCAGTATCCAGTTTTTTTTTTCGCTTGAAGCCGTGCCTTGTTTTTTTTGGTGACTGATTAAATTTGTTTTGCTTTTGCTTGAAGCAGTATCCAGTTTTTGCTCTGGCTTGAAGCAGTGCCTTGTTTTTTTTGTGGCTGGAGCTACGGTTTGCTATAAGCAGTGCCCAGTTTTTTTTGTGTGTGTGGATTTTACTTGCCACCCTAACAGAGAAAAATCGAAGGGATTGAGCCACAATTGTGGTTGTTTGTAGTCCAACTGAAGACATTTTTTTGCGCGCAATTGAAAAGAGGCCTGTGTTTAAAAGGGTTAAAAATAAATTTAGATCTTGGGAGGGTAAAATTACAATAAGGTAATTGTAGAATAAAACGTTGTTGGTTTTTTTATTTATTGTTGTATATTATTTTCATTGTTTTTGTTATCTTATATATTATTATTATTTTTTCATATATTGGATGTCATTATCACTAGTATTTGTATATTTTATATATTCTTGTATTAATATTGTTTTTATGTTGTTATTTTATATTGCATCTGCTGTTATATCTATGAGATACATTTATTATTTTTTTACAAAATAGATTATTGTGTTTTGTTTTTTATTCCATCACTGTCCTTGTTAGAGAGCCTTAATTAATTTTTTTTTTTTTTTGTAACTGCCACACTGTCCTCTACTGCTACAGTCTGAAACACATTCCCTTTATCTGCTTCCCAACCTTCTTTACCTTGCACACTTTCAATCGCCGTGTATCGGGACATGTCGTCCTTTAACGATCAGTAAGTTATTTTCCCAACCGGTAAAAATTGGTAGGCCTCCGGTCTTTGTCCACCGGAGGATATATATATATATATATATATATATATATATATATATATATATATATATATATATATATATATATATATATATATATATATATATATATATATATATATAACCTGAAAATTACGCTTGAATTGTATATTTGAAGAAAGATGCAAGTTTAAAATTAAAAGTTGTTTTATGATATCTTAAAATAAATATTTCAGCATAAGAAGTTTTAACAACTATAATAAAAATGATTTAAATACTGCATAAACAAAGAAACTACTAGGTTATTGCTTGCTATATATATATATATATATATATATATATATATATATATATATATATATATATATATATATATATATATATATATATATATATATATATATATATATATATATATATATATATATATATATATATATATATATATATTATATATATATTAAAACCACTTTTCTTAGTATATATATATATATATATATATATATATATATATATATATATATATATATATATATATATATATATATATATATATATATATATATATATATATATATATATATATATATATATATATATATATATATATATATACTTATTATTATAAGTTTTTAATAATAATAATAATAATAATAAAAAAAAAAAAAAAAAAAAAAAAAAAAAAAAAAAAAAAAAAAAAATATATATATATATATATATATATATATATATATATAATATATATATATATATATATATATATAATATATATATATATATATATATATATACACACTAGAAAGTTACCAATTTTCTTTATCAATTTCCCTTTTATTTGCCACGCAAATTTATAACAAGTAAATTCTTTCCGTCTCTTTTGCGTAGCTTCTTTAATTAATATCAAATATTCGTATATCTTATTTTAAAGAAGAGAAATAAAGGTTGAAGCAGCAAAAGCAGACAATATCTTATTCCCAATTTCCTAAAGCCAAAGATATGAGTTTATACACACAAAATATGAACGATTTTAAGTTATTTTAATAGATTTACATATTTAGTAACTTGATATCTTCATATTATTTTCGAGGATTATGAAACTATCTGATAACAACTTATATATATGAAGACGTCAAAAAATACTCAAAATAGACAATATAAAAAAATAATACGGAAGAGAAATATGGGAGAAAATAATTAGTAAATAAAGAATAATAGAAATCAATAATGAATAATAAACGTTGAATAAGGAATGACAATCAAATACTTAGAAAGAATCATAACAAATGCACTACAGTTTCTAAATGACTAAATACAAAATTTGAAGTAGGAACAATAAATTCGTGGTCAAAAAAATTCACTCTAAAGAAATGAATAACTTGGAAAAAAATTTAAACTACAGAAAGCACAAATATTCTCAGAGAAAAAGTAGCTCACAATGTAAAATTCCAATCCAGAATATTTTTTTGAGCAATTTCAACGTTGTAGACGGCGAGAGACAGAGAATGGATCGTCTAGGCTATTGAAAAGTTGTTTCAAAGATATCCTTATCAGGATTCGCAAAATGTAATCTCAATATACAATAGAAATCCGTTAAAATCAAATAAGTTTCATATACCTAATTTCTTACTCTATCTAAGAAAAAACAGGATAAAGGATGTATCGAGAAGACAATTGTATAAATACAGATTACCCATAGGTCAAGGGTAAAATAGATCCAATAAATTTTAAGTACTGCAATTAATGTACCATTTAGTCCAGGTAACTAGCGAAGGGACTGTAGAACAAATAATAAATTTAAAAGATTCAAAAAAAAAAAAAAAAAAAAAAAAAAAAAAAACTATATGCTGAGACGTAAATTTCTTCTGATGTAGGAACAATTCCAGTTTCAAAAAACGTCAAAATAATAATAGCAACACGTTATAATGTCTTGCAGTTTTTCAGAGATTTAATTTTCACAGTTCATTCTAACAAATACATAATCAAGTTAAAGTCCACAAGAAAAAGATGAGAACAATACCATCGATACCATCTTTGTCACGTTACTTAAAGCTAAACCATCAGAAAAATTTAAAAACAGGATACCGTTTACGAAATAATTTTTTAATATGAATAAATTTAAGAACTGTTCAAGCCCTGGGCTTACTAACTTGTACTACACGAATTACGACTATATTTGAACATGACGAAAAATACTTACGAATGTACTAATTTATAGTCTTCGTAATGTCAAGGTTCTATCCAAGAAATTTGTCGGAGTTTCTAAGAACAAAAAGTTTTACAACATAATGGAAGCATATATAGTTTCATTGACTATTTCCAGACCATAAATAATTTATTTCTAAAATCTAATAATATAATACGTTAAAATTTAATCGCCATTACCATTTAAAATAACGACTATTGGGATCAAGGGATTTAACGAATGTTGACTAAATAAATTTCCATCTATCTTTTCTTCTCCTTTTCGTGAAAACGTTAAAGAACGTTAACGAATGAAACTCAAGAGAGACTCGTAAAAAAGAGTTAGGAGAAAAAATAATTCCAATTCCTAACGATAATGAGAACGTAACGTGATATGGTTACAAGATCCACAAAACAATATATATTTACTCGTGTGTGATATATATATATATATATATATATATATATATATATATATATATATATATATATATATATATATATATATATATATATATATATATATATATATATATATATATATATATATATATATATATATATATATATATATATATATATATATATATATATATATATATATCAGAGTTGGCCGGTTTTTTTTTTTTTTTTTTTTTTTTTTTTTTTTTTTTTAAACCACAACTCATCCCGGGGTTTTCGTTTTTTACCCATAAACCCGAGGGGGGGGGTGGAAGTTGGTTAAAATTTGGTTTGGTCAATCAATTAATAAGAATCTAATATTAATTACTCATTATATATATATATATATATATATATATATATATATATATATATATATATATATATATATATATATATATATATATATATATATATATATATATATATATAATTAAACAAAGATTAAGAAAAAATAAAAATTATTTAAAATGTAATTATTTAAAATAGTCCTTTGATACATACATTGCAAAAAATTTTATGCTAAAATCATTGTTCTTTGCTGCAGTACAATAATAATAATAATAATAATAATAATAATAATAATAAGGGATGGAGTGAAGTATCGGTATAGGTACTGACTAGTATCAGCAAAGTTTATAGTATTGGATATTGGTATATAAAAGTTTTGTAAGTATAGATATCGGTAAAAAAGATCGATATCAAAATCTTGCATGAAGGAAAACTGATACTTTCTGAAGATAGATAGATAGATGCTCCTTTAATGAAGTTTATGTCACATTTTAAATTTTTTTACAATTATTATTATTATTATTATTATTATTATTATTATTATTATTATTATTATTATTATTATTATTATTTGGGTATGAATAAAAGTCGCGTTTCCACAAGATCTAGTGGGTATATACAGGGTGAATTCGAATTATACCAACAAACCCTGTGATCTTTTTAAGCATGCTAAGCTGGACAAATCATTTTTCATGATTCTAGGTCGGAGTATGCACGGTTAAGGAAGTAACACAGATACCCACACGTGGTACGTGGCAATTGGTCAAACGTACGGCAACCCGCATTAGCCCCGATGACGGCCTGATAAAAACTGTAAAATTGTGATACGTTTGGCAGATCTGTAGAAGAACGCTTGGCATCGGCGGACATGAAGGTATCTTCCCAACAATAAAGGAACAAGCGAGCATAAGGTGCACGTATTACAGAATACCGATATTAAATCAAACAGCCAACAGATTGACATATTACTTGGGTATGGGCGTGCTAACAGGAACAATCGTAAAGCAGTACTAGTCACGTATTATAATATACGACAACCTTAACACACGACCTTCACCGTTATCCTTTGAAGGGTGCGTGAAAGCGGACACTTGATACCTTACACAATTGACCGTAGAAGGTCCAGTGTTGTTCGTATACTTGCGAGGGAGAGCGCTATTCTCAGGGACGATGCAAGGGGTCGACGGATCAACTCCATAACCCTTGTCAATCGCCAAAAAGTGTCTCAACGGACCGTAACATGTATTTTCCCATAAAATATGTTTGATGAACTAATATTACTAATATAAAAATTATCTCCTTCTCATTAAAGAGGCTAAAAACCTGAGAATAACAATTTTCGTGACAGTTTTGGTCAATTTTCCCTTTGATCTTTACACCTGCACAAAAAGTTCTGCATCAACGAAAATATATTCCTCCTTATACAATTAGCAATATCTGATCTAAGAATAAACCAGGGGTAAAGAAAGTCAATAAGACTAAAAATATATAAAATTTTGAAAGAACAGGAAAAAAAAAACCTGAAGAATATCAAGATTTTAATAAATATATAATTATATATATATATATATATATATATATATATATATATATATATATATATATATATATATATATATATATATATATATATATATATATATATATATATATATATATATATATATATATATATATGTACACAAAAATATATAATCTTAAAATATATCAATAAAAAGAATAAAATCGAAATAAAAAAAAAGGTTATAATATAAAAAGCAAATCTCATCCAAGCTTTCATTCTTTCTCTTTTTGACGCTTTTACAAAACGCTGAATTTTGAGGTTCAAATTTTTAAAATGTTTAAAAGGAAAGCAATATTCATTTCTTTGTCAATAAAATAAATCTTTATTCAGTAATCTATATAATATATATATATATATATATATATATATATATATATATATATATATATATATATATATATATATATATATATATATATATATATATATATATATATATATATATATATATATATATATATATATATATATATATATATATATATATATATATATATATATATATATATATATATATATATATATATATATATATATATATATATATATATATATATATATATATATATATATATATATATATATATATATATATATATATATATATATATATATTAAAGGTGGAGGGAGGCCAAAAATTTTTAGCAATATCGGTACTTAAAAATGAGTAATAGTTTAATACCAAGTATAGATGCCATAAAATTTGGTATCGGAATCTTATTATCGATATCAATATTACATAATTTATTAAATTCCAAATATATATATATATATATTATATATATATATATATATATATATATATATATATAATATATATATATATATATATATATATAATATATATATATATATATATATATATATATATATATATATAATTACAGTTTTGAAGACACTTTATGCAACTCCCAAATAATTGTAACCTTTCTTTCTTTATTTTCCATGAAATAAGAACCTTATTTTTTTTACCTGTTAATAACGAAATAAAGAGAAGGTCTCCCTTTTAAAACGAAGCTTCAAAAGATGATAAACGTCACGTCATTAATTTCACTTTTATGACTTTGTTTTTCAGGTTAAAAAAAAAAAAGAAAGAAAAAAAACTATTCCGAGAATTGTAAACAGGACCTTTATAAATTTCAAATGATGAAATTTTTAACAGAATTTTACAATAGTCTAAATAATAATAATAATTTAGTAAATTGTATTAGAATGTATCTCCTAAAGAAAATAAAATATTAAATGAAACTGTCGATAGATTTGTCACTTTCACGTATAAAACAATATAAATGGAGATTGACATTATTTTTAAGTATTACCGATATATACAAAATATTCAAACAATAAGTTTAAACTACCGTGAAAAATTTAATTTTCTGTTATTCTAACAAGGTTCAAAAACAAGCATGAAACACACACATACAATTATTTGCTTTGAACAGTACAATAGATGTCTCATTAACCACACACCAGAAATATCTGAAAATTTTTCTAATACATATGGCATATAAAGCATATTTTATGTAGCTCATAAGGTTTGCATTATACCGTTTATTTCTTTCTTCAAAAAAATGGAGGTCTAACGATTGCAAGTGTAAATATATCAGAAAGCATGATTACATGAACCAAGGTATTTTATTTGCATAACTTACCATTAATGATGAACGTGATAATAAAAAAAAAGAAATGACTAATCATCATCCCACTAATGGGTTTGTCTTCGGCTCAAATTTATAGAAATGGACAATTGAACCCACATGAAATAATAAAGAAAAAAGGTGCGCTTATTTTAAAAACTGAATTATACTTATCTGAAGTATTACGAGGAAGAGGGGGGGAGCAAATGTATTTATTATTTTAGGTAGCAGCTCAGCTTTTGAATATTAACTGACCTAGCTAATTATTTCGGTAGGGTTAAGATTAATTAAGACAATAGGAAGATATAAAGAGAACATTAACTCGGAAAACAAAATATTTGTATTAGATTTTGCGGATACAAAGGGAATATGAAATGCCACTAAGACTTTCAATTAACGAAAAACAGAGAAGTCACATCCAAATGGAAACAGTAGAAAGTGGTTTGAAAAACAAGAACCACCAGTGGTAATGACTAGAACAAAATAATGCAAATATAGTCAAATACAATTTGACTATATTTGCATGGCAGTCCACAGAGGTCAACTGTTTCAAAAACTACAAAAATTTCTAAAGTATACTTCATACTATACCCTTTACTTGAGCTTTAATATAAATGGCAATATATAGAAGCTACAATCTTTTATAATTGTTATTTTTCAGTAAAACTTTTTCCTCGCTTAAAATTTCAAACGCATTCTCACATTCTTAGTATTTTTCGAATTGTCCATTTGCAACTGGCACACATACGCATATAAACAAACATACGTGGGTGGACATCAATAAATAAACAATCTCTCTCTCTCTCTCTCTCTCTCTCTCTCTATATATATATATATATATATATATATATATATATATATATATATATATATATATATATATATATATATATTATATATATATATATATATATATATATATATATATATATAATATATATATATATATATATATATATATATATATATAATATATATATATATATATATATATATATATATATATATATATATATATATATATATATAATATATATATATATATATATATATATATATATATATATATATATATATATATTGAAATTCTTCTTCGCACTAACTAATCGAAATCTTTTGATATTTCGGTGTTCTTGGCTAACACATATCACTGAGCTAATCGTCATCTCTGCCTTCACATTCAGTCAACGTAGATTCATGCAAACAAATTGACAGCAAAATTCCCTTTGCTCACTTACATCCTTTATTTAACAATGATAAATATTCTTCTCGTGCTACTTTGATGTCACTAGCATAATAATAATAATAATAATAATAATAATAAAAATAATAATAATAATAATAATAATAATAATAATAATAATAATAATAATAATAATAATAATAATAATAATAATAATAATAATAATAATAAATAATAATAATAATAATAATAATAATAATAATAATAATAATAATAATAATAATAATAATAATAATAATTTCAGATTCGTCATGAAGTTTCCGTCATGGCCCAAGACGAATCGGAGGAGGGTCAGGGTCGACTTGTAGGAGTGGCAATTAACAGTGTAAAATTAAAGGGTCAACCAAGAGGACCAGACGACTTCCTAACATGGCTAAATCCACAAAAAGACCCTAAAATGTACAGGATTCTAAGCTTCCTTAATCAAGTAGCAGCAGATATTGATTTTTATAGCAATTACAACGTAGACAAGGTATATATATATATATATATATATATATATATATATATATATATATATATATATATATATATATATATATATATATATATATATATATATATATATATATATATATATATATATATATATATATATATATATATATATATATATATATATATATATATATATATATATATATATATATATATATATATATATATATATATATATATATATATATATATATATATATATATATATATATATATATATATATATATATATATAATTTAAATTTAAAAAATCCCTTAAAAAAAAAAAAAAAAAAAAAAAAAATTTGATCAATTTTAATTTTTTTTTTATTTCGAAAATACTCAAATATATATATAATATATATATATATATATATATATATATATATATATATATATATATATATATTATATATATATATATATATATATATATATATATATATATTTCTAAACGATGGGAACCTTTTTTACCAGTATTTTCGTCCCAATGTACGGTTAGCAGGAATATGAAGTTCCTGCAGCCGACACCACCATGCATCTTGTGGGATATGGCGTAGTGTATAAATATATATATATATATATATATATATATATATAATATATATATATATATATATATATATATATATATATATATATATATATATATATATATATATATACAATTTCAGCAAGGAACGAATTAATTAATACCTAATCAACTATTCGAATTATTATTTTTTAACGCACGTGGAATTTGGGATCTGAACTATCCTGAAGCATTAAAAGATTAAAAAATATGATAATAAATTTAATGTGCGAATATGTGTATATGTGCGAATGTGTATATGTGTGAATGTGTTCATGTGTGTGAATACTTTCGTGTGTATGACACCATGACGACAGTCAACTCGTTTTCATGTTTAAAAGTGAAAGGTACACCAACAAATGACAAAAATTAACATTAAAACAAACCAATGCGCAAAAAAATAAATAAATAAATAAATAAATATATTACAATGTGTGTAGGAGTGTGCATGTAGGTGTGTGTACATTTGTGTGTGTGTCTTTGTGTAGAACAGATGAATACAAATCTCACTATTTTTTCTAAATTCATATCCAGTGCATTAATGAAACAAGTTTACGTTATTTTGGGTTCTCAATTTTCAACATCAATTGTCTGAATTTTACAAAATATGTGAAAATTTCTGACAACTGGTGAAAATCTCATCACAATTACCCTAAGTTTTTATCATATATATATATATATATATATATATATATATATATATATATATATATATATATATATATATATATATATATATATATATATATATATATATATATATATATATATATATATATATATATATATATATATATATATAATGGCTCTCTCGCCAATTTACAGCTAAATTTATTTGTTTTATTTATTTTCTAACTTAACTGACTACCCAAAATTCTTCGACTATCGAAACTCCAAAATTGAGAACAATCTTTCTTATCTTACTTTCTCTGATTCGTAATTTTATGTTATTGTAATGTTGATCATCGCCAATGACTCTTACAGTTTTTAAAATACAGTCGGTGAACTTGCATCCCTTTTTCTATTCAAAATAACCTAGAACAGACGGAGCAGCTTCCAACTTGGAACCCTGATCGCCTTGGAGATGAACCCAACAATCTAGACGATTTCTTACCTAATTTCAAATCCTTTTCTTTTGACTGTTAAACTATCTCGACCTCTAGGTTCCTTTGATCATCTTCTCTCAATATCTTCTTCCATCTCTTCAAGTCTTACGAAATAAAAGTCAACTGCAAGAAACGTTTTCGGCACCTCGGTACCACAAAATGGCCGGACTTGTGATCGTACTTCTACGTACTTCCCTTGGAAAGAATATTGTTTCGGAAGGGGTGCACAAAAAACGTAACCGAGGATACTCTCTCTGACATGAAGGCATAAACTCTATATTCTTTCGCTTCAAATTTATAAAACTTTGTTTAACTGTTTGTTACTGTGTTATTCGCTACCAGGATGCTGCTTTCAGGATTGATCGTTGTCTTCAAACTTCAGAAACTCATACAACGTATACTTTTTTCCGTTCAAAATCTACTATACGTAACACTAATTTCTCCGTAAAAAATATCAATAATTTTTCTGGTTCCTCTTTCTGACAACTATGGCATTTTGCAAAACAAAACAACAAAAAAATAACTATTTCTTCCTCTTTCCCTCCTTTAGTATCTTCCGACTGCAGAAGTGCAGTTTTAAATTCTGCTAAAATCGAATTCTAAACTCAAACCTCTGTCTTTAATTCCACTTTATACGATTACGGAGTTATTCTTCTTCTGGCAACCTAATCTAGCTAATTTATTCCGAACATTGCAAAAAAAAAAAAAATCTCTCTCTCTCTCTCTCTCTCTCTCTCTCTCTCTCTCTCTCTCTCTCTCTCTCTCTCTCTCTCTCTCTCTCTCTCTCTCTCTCTCTCTCTCTCTCTCTCTCTCTCTCTCTCTCTCTCTCTCTCTCTCTCTCTCTCTCTCTCTCTCTCTCTCTCTCTCTCTCTCTCTCTCTCTCTCTCTCTCACTCTCTCTCTCTCTCTCTCTCTCTCTCTCTCTCTCTCTCTCTCTCTCTCTCTCTCTCTCTCTCTCTCTCTCTCTCTCTCTCTCTCTCTCTCTCTCTCTCTCTCTCTCTCTGAAAGAGGGAAGTTTGGAAATCAAAGCTTTGTGCCAGACTCTATCGAAAGCGTCGATATGTCTACAGCGATATATATATATATATATATATATATATATATATATATATATATATATATATATATATATATATATATATATATATATATATATATATATATATATATATATATATATATATATATATACTAAAAAGAATGCTATAATCGTGTTTTGCTTTATACAATTAAAACCCCACAGGAAAATTAAAACACAAATTTTTTTTTTTTTATAAAAAAAGAGCGAGGCTTTCGAAGGAACAACCGTCCTTCCTCTTTCAAGCTCAAGTTTGAGCTTGAAAGAGGAAGGACGGTTGTTCCTTCGAAAGCCTCGCTTTTTTAAAAAAGTTTTTGTTTTAATTTTCCTGTGGGAATATATATATATTATATATTATATATATATATATATATATATATATATATATATATATATATATATATATATATATATATATATATATATATATATATATATATATATATATATATATATATATATATATATATATATATATATATATATATATATATATATATATATATATATATATATATATATATATATATATATATATATATATTCGGTGAATCTTTCGCTGTGGCGCTAGACATATCGACAGCTTTCGATAGTCTGGCACAAAGCTTTGATTTCCAAACTTCCCTCTTTCGGAATCTATCCTTCTCTCTAATTTCCTTTCCGGTCGTTCTATAGCAGCTGTTGTAGACGGCCACCGTTCATCCTATAAATCTATAAATAGTGGTGTTCCTCAAGGATCTGTCCTATCCCCAACTCTTTTTCTAATTTTCATCGATGATCTTCTCTCTATTACTTCGTCTCCTGTACACTCCTATGCCGATGACTCCACCCTTCATTATTCCTTTCAATTTGAAAGGCGTCCCTCCCAACAGCAGTTGATAGATTCAAGAAGGATGGCCTTGGAGCAGCTGACCTCTGACCTTTCTCTTATTTCAAATTGGGGCAGAGAAAACATGGTCGTTTTCAATGCCTCAAAAACTCAATTCCTCTATCTCTCCACTCGACACAATCTTCCACACAACTATGACATCATCTTCGAAAACACTCAACTCAAACCTTCATCTATTCTCAATATTCTCGGTGTTTCTTTTTCTCGTGATCTTTCTTGGAAAGATCACATTACGTCTCTCTCTAAACGTACTTCTAAGAGGTTGGGTGTTCTGAGGCGCCTTCGTAGTTTTTTTACGCCACCCCAGTTGCTTGCTCTGTATAGGGGTGTTGTTCGCCCCTGTATGGAGTACGCCTTATCTTATCAACTCTCCCGCTCTTATTAACTCTCCCCAATCTCTTTCTTCCCGTCGAATTGTTGCGTCACTCTCTCTCTATACTATCGCTATTACAACGGACATTGCTCTTCTGAACTCTCACGTCGCATACCTTCTCCACTGAGAAGGGCTCGTGCGACACGACTTTCTACACAGTCTCATCCTTTCTCTGTCCAACTCTCCGACCCCAGACTTAACCGCTATGCTCACTCTTACATGTACTGTACTGGTAAAGTCTGGAACACACTCCCTTTATCTGTTTCCCCAACTTCCTTTGACTTGCACACTTTTAAACGCCGTGTATCGGGTCATGTCGGCAATTATTGACCTGTTTCTGAATATTCCCCAACTCCGGTGGATTTTGGTAGGCTACCGGCATTTGCCCACCGGAGGAGACATATATATATATATATATATATATATATATATATATATATATATATATATATATATATATATATATATATATATATATATATATATATATATATATATATATACTGGAAAGGTCTGCAATACACTCGTTTATCTATTTTCCCAACCCTTTGACATGCATACCTTCAAATACCGTGTATCTAGATGTGTCGGCCTTTAATTCGGTTCTCCCAGAAAATTTCCCAACTTTGGTGGAAATTGATAGATCTCCGGCCTTATATATATATATATATATATATATATATATATATATATATATATATATATATATATATATATATATATATATATATATATATATATATATATATATATATATATATATATATATATATATATATATATATATATATAATCTCTGGTGGGAAAGGCCAATGGTGTGCTAATTTTTATCAGAGTTGGGAAAATATCGAAGTTCTGGTCAAATTAAAGATCGACATGTTTCCATACATGATATTTGAAAGTGTGCGAGTCAAAGAAAGTTAGGAAAATAGATAAAAGGGGTGCTAGAGATTCCACCTTTTCAAGGAAAGTTACGTGACTGGAACCACCACACTTGTATAAAGCATACCCCATACATGGGCGAACAACCTTAAGCAACCAAGCAACTGGGGTGACGAAGAAATTCTGAAGGAACCTCACCTCAGAATACCCAACATCTTAGAAGCTTGTTTAAAAAGAAAAGTAATATTATATTTTCAAGAAAGAACACGAGAAAAAGAAACACCGAGAATATTAAGGACAGAAAAAGGTTTGAGTTGTGTGTTTTCGAAGATGTCATACATGTGGGGCAGGTTGTGTATACCAGAGAGATGAAGGAATTGAGTTTTTGTGACACTGAAAACGAAGCGGTTTTTTCCCGCCACAATTTTAAATATTAAAACTCTGTCAATTAATTGTCTGTCAAACTGAAAGGAGTAATTATCAAACAATAAGGAGCAGTAAATTAGGTGAAGTAATAGTGATGAGGTAATTAGTGAAAAGTAAAAAAAGAGCCGTAGATAGGAAAGATTACAGAGGACCAACCCTATTAATGGGTTTAAAGGAGGAACGGTGGTCGTCTACAAAAATTGCTGTAGAAAGACCGGAAATGAAATCAACGAGAAGGATAAATTCCGAAAGAGGGAGGCTTAGAAATCAAAGCTTTGTGCCAGACTCTATCAAAGTTTCGATATGACCAGCGCGACACCCAATAATATATATATATATATATATATATATATATATATATATATATATATATATATATATATATATATATATATATATATATATATATATATATATATATATATATATATATATATATATATATATATATATATATATATATATATATATATATATATATATATATATATATATATATATATATATATATATATATATATATATATATATATATATATATATATATATATATATATATATATATATATATATATATATATATATATCCCTTGAAAGAACATTAAAAACAAACAAAAAATAAAAAGCCTTCTAATTCTGCTTACATAAATAACGACTATCTGGATCATATAAATAATCCAAACAAAACATTGAAAGCAAAATCTGTTCCAAATCGTTTCCCAATTTACTTATACTTTGTCTCACCTAATACGAATATCCGTTTAAAAAATTTATTAAGCTTATTTACCTACAAAAAAAATTTCACACAGAAGCTAATGTTAAAAGGTTTATAATATGATAAATTTTAAAATAGCTTATCAAAGCCTGGATATATATATATATATATATATATATATATATATATATATATATATATATATATATATATATATATATATATATATATATATATATATATATATATATATATATATATATATATATATATATATATATATATATATATATATATATATATATATATATATATATATATATATATATATATATATATATATATATATATATATATATATATATATATATATATATATATATATATATATATATATATATATATATATATATATATATATATATATATATATATATATATATATATATATATATATATATATATATATATATATATATATATATATATATATATATATATATAGGGATGGGTCAGATCCAGGATATCCGGTTTTTTTCTATCCGACCGGATATTCTTTTAAATTTACATTAACAGCTAATTTTAAATAGGGCCTTTATTTATATATATATATATATAATATATATATATATATATATATATATATATATATATATATATATATATATATATATATATATATATATATATATATATATATAATATATATATATTCAGGTATAATTACTGTATGTGGGTTGAACAAAAATATGGAAACACCTAGAAATTCCATGAATTTATTTATTACCATGGTGTGAGACAAACTTTCGCATTCATAACAGCCTAAATTTTTCTGGAAATGGACGAATATAAGTCCTGGATGATGTATAATGATATGTAATACCATTTATCATGCAAAAATAGATGAAATTGTGGTAGATAGGGATCCCAAACCCTATTCCCCAATATTGACCACAGGGGTTCTTCGATATTAAGGTATGGTGATTGCAGGTTCAGGGAAGACATGAAACCTCCTCTGCATGTTCGTTAAACCATGACCGAACAACATGCCTGTATTAACTGGGACTTTATTATCTTTATTAATGGCATCAGGTCCAAGAAATAATCCCTGCACTATTAGATGAACCTAGTTACTCAAAATAAGTACATAATCTCTGGCAGCTAACTGGGCCAGCAAAATACCAAGATATGGCTGCTCAAAACCATGACGGAACTTTTTCCATGCTTCCCGTGGTATACCATATTCCTGAGATGATGATCTCCACACGTAAACGCCTGGAGGTTGGGAATAGTGTGAAAGTAGATAAATCTGACAAAAGGACTGTCTTCCATTGGTCGACAGTCCAATTCTTGAGAGTATTACGCCATTCTCTTTACTTTCTGAAACTCATGTCGTTTACAAAAGGTTTGGAGACTGCAGCACGTCAGTGAATATTCTGCCAAATGACTTCCCTCTTCACTTTGTTTGTGTTGACAGGGTTTGCAAGATTGTTACTCTGCTTACAAGTAACTTCTGCAACTGCTGTTTTTTTCCTTACAATCCTCTACAATGTTCGTTTGTTCCCGTCACCTAATTTCGACTTGCGTCCACGCTGCAGTTTATACAAAGAAGTTTTTCCGGAAGCACAAAACGAGACCCTGTATGGAGTATGCCCCACATCTGGGAAGGTTCGCTCTTACAGCTTTCCTTGAAAAGCAGTTTTTCGTCTTACCGACTCTTCCGACACAAAGATTCTTTCGTCTCTTTCTGCATGTCGAATTGTTGCATCAGTCTATCTATATTATCTCTATTACAACGGACACTGCTCTTCTAAACTCTCTCTCGTTACATACTTCATCCACAGAGAAGGGTTAGAGCTACACGCCTTTTTGTATGGTCTCATCCTTTCTCTGTCCGACTCTCTGATCGTTAATTTTACATTACTCAACTAGTAAAATCTAGTACACACTCCATTTATCCGTTTTCCCAACCTCCGTTAACTTGTACACTTTCAAACGACAAGTATCGAGACACGTCGCCCAGTAGCTGGGAATTAATAATTAACTTCCGTTAATCTAATCATTTCCCAAATTCTGATGGAAATTGGTAGAATTCTGGCTTTTGTGCACCAGAGGATATATATATATATATATATATATATATATATATATATATATATATATATATATATATATATTATATATATATATATATATATATATATATATATATATATATATATATATATATATATATATCCACCGATACCGATATTGATGCTTGACTCTATCCATAATACTAATACATTCTTTTATTTTTAATGACATTATGCTAGTATCTAATAAATCGACTTTTCTGCAATGGAGCGGCGAAGCTCCAACAGTCAGTCTTATCTTCTGGTTTTGTCTTTGATCAAACATTGTGTACAGATCTTCGAAAGGAGGCCAAAATTAAATTTATCCTTGACCAAGCGACATATTTTTATTATGAAGCAGTAGAATACTTTTAATTAATCCCCAATTCTTATTTCATTATTACTTTAATTGGTCCGTAATTTCCCTTGATTTACTTTTAATATATTTTAAAATTATTTTTCAAACTTTTTCTCAAAATACAAGGATTATTCGTGAATTTAAATACCTTTCAATATATGTCTATGTGAAGGAGATCATTTGGATTTTAAATATCATAGATTTTAACTTGGATTTAGATTCGAACCCCAAAACAAGACTCGGTACATCACTTGCGTGTATATATATATATATATATTATATATATATATATATATATATATATATATATAATATATATATATATATATATATATATATATATAATATATATATATATATATATATAGAGAGGAGAGAAGAGAGAGAGAGAGAAAGAGAGAGAGAAAGAGAGAAAGAGAGAAGAGAGAGAAAGAGAGAGAGAGAGAGAGAAGAGAGAGAGAGAGAGAGAGAGAGAGAGAGAGAGAGAGAGAGAGAGAGAGAGAGAGAGAAAGAGAGAGAGAGAGAGAGAGAGAGAGAGAGAGAGAGAGAGAGAGAGAGAGAGAGAGAGAGAGAGAGAGAGAGAGAGAGAGAGAGAGAGAGAGAGAGAGAGAGAGAGAGAGAGAGAGAGAGAGAGAGAGAGAGAGAGAGAGAGAGAGAGAGAGAGAGAGAGAGAGAGAGAGAGAGAGAGAGAGAGAGAGAGAGAGAGAGAGAGAGAGAGAGAGAGAGAGAGAGAGAGAGAGAGAGAGAGAGAGAGAGAGAGAGAGAGAGAGAGTCGTATTTTCGAATTATAGAGCTGTTTACGCGATCGTTAAGATTAGTTCAAAATTTCGCCTTTAAAAGGGAATTTCGAAGAGCATTTTGTTTATAAATATGCTTAATGGAAGAATTTAAAGCGAGATGACGCCTTTATTTCTAAAAACTTCCGTAAACCTACAATCTTTCCAAGAAATAATTTTGTGTGAATGATTCCTCAACTCTATTGAGATCTTTTATTTTTTATCCGTTTCTTAATAATTTCTATTTTTCCCAGAATTTAAAAATGATGTAATTTAATTCTTCAAATAAATTAAATAATACGTACTACTAACAAAATTCTGAGATTTGGCAACCCCCCCCCCAGTATATAAAGAATC
>SEYY01021370.1:30000-32500 GCA_009176605.1 Armadillidium nasatum | reverse complement strand
AAGAATTTTTTATAGTCAGTAGAATTAGGAGATAATACTTTGTTTCTTGTAAGAGATTAATGGTTTTCAGAAAACATCGACTTCTAAATGTACTCTTGTTTGAAAATTCAACTTGGAATAGAATGCACATGTTGTAATTAATTTACTTGGCAATTATCAGGTGTCTCATTCAATTAATTTGAATTTATCATATTATTTTGAAAAAAATAGAAAATCAAAAAACAAATTAGTCATATAGTCACATAAAGAGTTCATAAGCAGCAAAAGTATATATATATATATATATATATATATATATATATTATAATATATATTATATATAATATTATATATACATATATATATATATATATATATATATATATATATATATATATATATATAATAAAAATTTACATAAACGTCAGAGACAATGTAAAAATGCGTAAAAATATTTCATACTTAAAAATGAATTAAACAAATTTTTCCAACTCCCACTTGAGATTCTTAAAAACTAATTAAAGTAAATAGGAAAATATTTAAATAGTTTTCATTCTTTAAATATATATAATAATAATATATATATATATATATAACTATATATATATATATATATTATATATATATTATATATATATATATATATATATATATATATATATATATATATATTATACCTCAGCATCTTTAAAAAATTAAAAATTTTAATAATTCATTGAAATATACTCTCGCTATACTTCCAAAGTAAATTCAAAACAAACCATACAAAACCACAATGGCACTAACTATAAAGCACACAATTAAATAGAAAGAAAGATTTCCAGTCTCTTAAAACAAACCTCCACAACAATAAATATTTTAAAAAATATTTCGATTATATATTATACATTTTCATACAAATTATCTTCAACAGTGTGCACGAGATACCAAATTGCTTTAAAAAAAAATAAAATAAATAAATAAATAAAACAAAAAAAAATAAAGAAAGTCGACATCTAACTTTCCCTTGGATAAAAACATCTTTTGGAAATTGCCTTTCTAAAACTAAAATATTAAGAAACGCATTACATCAGGGCAAGCTTCTCACTCCAATCTTTTCAAGAAACAAGAAAGAGTTTACTCAAAAGATACTCAATATCAAATACAATATTTAATATATTAGGCTCACAATTCTCCCACAAAACAAAGCCCTTCTCACCCAATACAATAGGCTTCAAAAATATAAAAGATACAACCCTAAAAAATCTTCCCTCCCATTTTCTGTTAACTATTGTAGCCAGATATAAAACCGAAGTACTCCTTAGCACACTAATACTTCTGAATATAATATAGTATATATATATATATATATAATTATATATATTATATATAATATACTATATATATATATATATATATATATATATATATATATATATATATATATATATATATATCAGTAGTAGTAGTAGTGTGCGAAGGAATACTAATCACCCAAACTAATCAACATTTGCGTACTACACCTATTTATCAAATTCCTCCCTATCCATTCAAATTTCATTTCAAGTTGAATGAAAAGTAAACTACCATACAAAATTTTTTGTTTCAGATGGCCTCGAGGCATACAAACATTGAAAATAATAAACTCATAAGAGATTACTAATCTTCCTAGAATCTGAAAGCATTTTCTCCAACCAAAATCCAATTTATTTTACATTACCACACATGGAAACTTTTGTCTCCGGTCACGTAATGGTGTTTTGCAAAATTTTAGATTCCTCAAGTGCGGAAAGCTGAACAAATGGTAAAATACTATTATTATTATGTTAAAGTAATTCATAACACCGACTTCTTATTTCCTTCTCAGACGAAAATAGTGGTACGAAATCTATATAGGCAATATAGTTTCGCCATATCCTAGATTGTAGAGTCGGATGAGTCTAAATCTAGAGTTCCTAAAACTTAACCTACCGAGAAATTGGCCTTATATGATTCTTAATAATGAAAGTCTTTCCCAAAATACAATGAAAATGTTCTAAAGACAATGTTGCTTGTAATTTTAATTATTATTATCGAAATCTTTTACGCTTCATTGTTGATGAGATACCTTTTCAAACTTACTTTCAACGTCACTTTGCAGACCTACAATTCCTCATAAGCAAGTCAATAGAGTAATGATGATGTAAACTATCTTTAATCTGGAAAGGAACCATTTCCCATATTTAATTAAATTTATTTACGGTTATGTATGTATATTGCAACAAACTACAAATTGGCAAAAACAATCTGTACGATATACTTTTTGAATTTGAAATGGAAAATTGAATGTAAGTTCCCTTTAATCTTGTTTTTTTTTTTTTTTTTTTTTTCTTCTCCAATACTCTTATCATTTTATTATGATTTAAAAAAAGCGAAAATCTCAAAATTCAAAATTGGATAGGTGAGCATCTTAAAAAACGTTGACTGAATATTTAACTTTTGAAAAAAAATGGCTTACGTGAAGTTTAAAATTTAAATCGAAATTATTTTACATATTACAATG
>SEYY01021370.1:0-22500 GCA_009176605.1 Armadillidium nasatum | reverse complement strand
ATATATATATATATATATATATATATATATATATATATATATATATATATATATATATATATATATATATATATATATATATATATATATATATATTCATTCTCAAACTCATTAAGACGACTGGCAGATCAAAGGTTAATTAATATATTGAGAGTTAAAGCCACCTTTAAGATAACGAAATAGATTGGATTCAATTTCAAAAAGCAATTTGTTTTCAGCATCCATTTGATCAAGTATTCAATGGAAGGAACTTTACGATATATTTGTGAAAAAAGGAAAACACTCAGTACCATTTGATTTAAGAACTTTAAATCAGAAATTCAGAAAGTATAGTAACTAGTAATTAATTAAGCTAATATAATTATTATGTCAGGAATAGATTTTCATTTTATATACATAATTTGTAAATAATTTACATATTTCATTTGAAAATAATTCTAAGGTAGCAAACTTAGAATGACTTTTTAAAATTATTTACAAGTATATCAATTAAGTCTGACTATGTTTACGAATTGGCCAATTAATGGTGAAAATACTGACACTAATTAATTGGTTTCTACATATATATATATATATATATATATATATATATATATATATATATATATATATATATATATATATATATATATATATATATATATATATATATATATATATATATACAATGCTGGTTATAAATAAAGACATTGTAGATTCTTAAGCTACACAGCAACTGCATGTTAAGTAAAAGAATTGTTTTAGTGTTTCATTTTTCTAATACAATACATGGTTTAATAATATACTGATAAAAAAAAATTAGTAAAATTAAACTATAAACTATAGAATGAAATATAGACAGCAATTTTTATTTAAGTGTTTTATCCTTTTATGTCATATGCTATTTTATTATCACAGGAGCTCATCGTTCAAACGTGATAAAATAGATTTATATAAATATTTTGTTGCTAAAAGTTAAAAAAATTATCCAATTACTATATATATATATATATATATATATATATATATATATATATATATATATATATATATATATATATATATATATATATATATATATATATATATATATATATATATATATATATATATATATATATAAATAAAAAAAAAAAAAAAAAAAAATTTTATTCATTTTTTTTTCCTTTCTTATACTTTCTTTAAATTGTAACTATGAATATTCTCCATATTTTGTCTTGGGGATGAATTGTATTGTAAGAAAAAAGAAATTATTTATGTTGATCTGACAGTGAGATAATTTCAACTTTTATAACTGCTAGATCTCCTTCATTTCTTATAAATTTATATCCTTCAATTTGATAAGCTTATTTATAGGCCATATATATATATATATATATATATATATATATATATATATATATATATATATATATATATATATATATATATATATATATATATATATATATATATATATATATATATATATATATATGATAAAGCCTCCCTTTCTTCAAAAACTATTTACAGCCACCTTTAAACAGTTTAGAAAGTGAGAATTGAAAGAAATATGCTACACCAGTAGAATAATATTTGTAGAGTAGTGTTGGATGAAAATTAGTTGATATGGGAAATTACACATTTGTTAATAACGCATGAAATAATACATGAAAAAGAGGAATTTATATAATAATTGAATATTAATGTGTATAAATTAACAATGTTGATACAAGATATATTCTGTTACATTTAAAATGAGCCAACTTTATTCCAACATATTATGATAGAGAGGGGTTAAATAATTATCAAATAAAAAAAGGAATAAATTAAAGAATATGAGTAAGAAGTAAATATTTATTACAATGAATAAATGGAATCCAATTAGTTTATTGCATTGGTGAAGTGAAGATAAGTAGAATTAAAGCAGTAGAGCACTGAAGAAAGTTTAAAAGGGGAGGAAAAGTAAACAATTCTTGTGATAAGAACCAGAGAAGTAAAAAGTTTAGAGGGACAAGACAAAATTAGCGTTTAATATTTTATTGACAGTGTTCACAATTCATTTTTGATTAAGATTAAAAATGAAACAAAAATAAATATTTTGTAAATGATTCTATCTTAATTAGTAAATACCTAACAATATTATTTCAATAAGAGTTTAGGAAATACAAAATAGGAGTGAGAAAGAAACAGAAGAAAAATATAAACAACTTAAGGTAAGCTGAATATTTCATATATTTCAGTTTTAGTTGTATTGATAACAAAACTCATAAAAATGTTAGAGCAGAGAGAGCTATTTAAATTATGAAATCTTTCAGAGGGATGGGGAGAATATTAAATAAGTATAAGCATATGCAAAGTTACAAAGAAAGTATCAATGGGTTAGAAGCTACATTACTGGAAAAAAAAAAAATAATAAAAGACTGAAAAATTAAGAAGTAATACAATCCCACAAATGAGAGAGCTTAAGGAACTTAAATGAAACTTCTGTAGGAATTTACATATCAACAAGTAGAGGTGCTGGCTGGGTGAACGTAAGAATGTCAAAGACCGCAAAAGCTATTAATTGTTAAATACAGAAAAATATATATATATATATATATATATATATATATATATATATATATATATATATATATATATATATATATATATATATATATATATATATATATATATATATATATATATATATATGGTTTAATTAACTGTTTAACAAATTGTATACAAAATGATAGTATTAAATATAATATAATGCTCTATCTCACTGTTTTTTTTAAGGTTTCATCTCTCTTTAAAGAAGAACCTCAGAGAATTTATAAGGTTTATTTCCATTTGGAAAATTCTATCAACTTATTATTATTATTATTATTATTATTATATTATTATTATTATTATTATTATTATTATTATTATTAGCAAATTTCAATTTTATATGTGAGTCCATGTAGTTATATTATTGTTAATGTTTGGTCCGTGCCTATATATATATATCATTATTATAACTATTTTAAATGTTATATATATATATATATATATATATATATATATATATATATATATATATATATATATATATATATATATATATATATATATATATATATATATATATATATATATATATATATATTAGTTTTATCTTGATAGTATCTGTACATAGGCTGTAAGAAAATTGTTATGGGTAATAAATATGTTGATCCATAGAAACGAATTCCAAAATCAGTCTTTAGGGAATTTTTATGAAAAAGTTGTAGGAATTAAATAAATTTTCATTTTCATTTTTTGAAACGGAGAGGCATAATAAACTTCTTTTGGTACTTTGCATTATAAAAATTTAAAACATTTTCTGATACGCATTTTGCATAATATTTGTAGAAAAAGCCAAAGTGATTAACTAATTATTGATGGAATTACAATATCCCAAAGTCTTCTTACTACTCAAGATTTTAAACAAAACAAATGTGCTTACTCGTCAAATGTTAATTTCTTTGTTAAATATCATTTTGTCATTATTTTCTTTTTAACAGTTAAAATTTATAAAGCATTTTAGGATACAGAAAATAACAAATGCTGAGAAAAATATATACACTAAAAATATATACATAAAAAAATTTTAAGCAGTTTATGCAAATAGAAGTTGCTTAGATATTTTAACTAAAAAGAAAAAATGACAAAACTTTTAAATGGACTTTATTTACTAATGTTATTATTGTTCTATATATTAATTATATTAATTGTTAAAAGCTACCATTAATAAACATTCATTCTGTTAATATTTATTTTTCTTAAACCTATTTTTATTTTTGTAATCAAACTACAATTATTAATAAATTATACAAGTTTGCTACCACCATTTCAATTTGAAACTCCAGATCAATTTAAGGCGATCAAGGATCACTTTACGATGCTTTGATTTTTTAGTAATGCTTTCTTTTTTCATATTAATAAAAAGGTAGAAAGTAAAAATTCTCATGAATAAGAAATCTAGTGTTAAGTCTACACTGGACTAGAAGTGCAAGTCATATTATACACTACTCATTTCTTAATATATATATAATAAGAATGTCAGTCTAATATTTGAAAAAAAAAAAATATATAAAGTAAAACAAATTTTTAAAAGCCTGTATAGTATTTTTACAGGTAATAGTAATAGCAATAATAATGCAACTTACCTTAGACTTATCACTCTGACAATGGGCTTGAGTAGAAAAAAGGGCCAGTGCATGATCAAAAACACTTTTGGGTGTCTAAGAAAAATAAAATGCATACAAAATAATAATAATAATAATAATAATAATAATAATAATAATAATAATAATAATAATAATAATAATAATAATAATAATAATTTTTTAAAAAGCAAGCAAGGATAGTCATTTATCATACAATTCTTAAGAACTGCCAAACAAAATGGATATTTATAACATTAAAATATAAAACTAAAAAATTTTATGACAAAAACTTAAATAATTTTAATATCATGGATTTTATCATAATTTTAATAAAAATGATGAAAATAATTTCAATCTACAATTAAAGGAAAAGTAATAAGATGCTAAAATTAAACAAATTACTTAATAACTGAAAAATGGTAACCAATATGCATAAAATAAAATGAATGAAAACTATTTATAAATAAAAGATTCAATTAAGTATTTCATGCTAATATGAAATAAAAAAATTAAAAAAAAAAAAAAACTTTGGTTAAAATATTTTTTTTTGTCATGAAGGCAAATACCAAACTACCTTTTATGACAAAAAAAAATTAACTTAATATTTATGTCCATTGTCCATATAAGAATGATTATAAAAAAAAACAACAGGAGTCTACTTAGCAATAATATCTGAAAATGTACAGTACATGTAATTGTTTCAAAGAATATATCAAATCAATTTAACAATTTACCAATTGCACACTAAAGACAAGTTTTTTATTCGGTAAACTTCAATTAAAATATTTTTTAAGGAAAAAAATAACTCCTTTTCACAACACAAAAAAATTTATGTTTATGTCCATATAAGATTATAAAATAATAACAAGCCTACTAGCAAAATCTCTGAAAATATAGAGTAATTGCTTAATTGTTTCAATTTTACCAATAATGTGCTATATATGGCCTACTAAAAGCATCGGAAAAATATTTTTAAACTACTGACCAAAGAAATGACTACTAAGTACAGTTGACCTTTTTTATTGTTTTAATCTTCAATTAAAATATTTATACTGCTAGATAAATACTACCTTTCATGAAAAAAAAATTATATTTATGTTTATATATGAAAGATTATAAAAGACAACAGGAAGTCTGCTAGCAAAAAAATCTGAAAACTGAGTAATTGTTTCAGGAAATATACCAAAGCAATTTTACTAATAATTGTCTTTATATAGTGCAAAAAAGTAAAATGTTTTTAATCTATTAACCAAATAAAAAGCTAGTAAATAGAATTATCTTTTTTAAAGTCAGTTTATGAGAAAAGATATTGATTTCTGTAACTAAACTTTTAATTTCAAAACGTGGTTATGGTTATTCCAGAAAGTTTTGCTTTTCACTACAGATTATAATTTCATAAATTTTTCTGAAAGCTTCTTCAAGTATATTATAAATATTGAAGAACATTTGTTTATTATAAAAAAGTAAAATGTTTTTAATCTAGCTGAATCATGTTTGTCAGATGTGATACCACTTGTTTCAACATTGAAAGTTGTGTTAACAAATGTTAAGTCTAAGGGAGTTTCAAGGATGACTGAAACATTAATGAAGGAGATGAACGACAGATTTGAAAACCTGGAAAATGATGATGCTTATACAATTGCAACCTTTTTAGATCCTAGGTACAAAACAAAATTTTTTAAACCACTTGTTTCTCAGAATGTTAAAATCAAATTAGGATGCTTATGCGATGAGATGATAGAAACAGCTAAAATAACGCCTTTCAAGAAAAAGCAAAAGCTCTCAGATACAAAAGAAACAAAATCTGTTAGCTTAAGCATTGCTAAATCAATGAAAGATCTTCTAGCTTCCAGCAGCGATGAAGAATCACAGTCAGAAGTGTCAAAGGATACAATATCGATTATTGAAAATTATCTGAAACTCCCACGTTTGGAGGCAGATTAATACCAACTGGTTTGGTGGAGATATATTGCAAAAGTTTTCCTTTTCTTGCTGAGCTGGCAAGGACTTATTTAGCATGTCCTTCAACTAGTGTTGCTAGTGAGCGTCTTTTCAGTGGAGCAGGCCTCATTTACGACGAAAAGCGAACCAAACTTTCACCTGAAAGAGCCCAAAAGCTTTTATTTCTAAAAAATAACTTACCAATTATTAACTTCAAATGGAATATGTGAAACTGTGAAGTGTGAAGGTAATACTGAATTAGCTATATATATATATATATATATATATATATATATATATATATATATATATATATATATATATATATATATATATATATATATATATATATATATATATATATATATTATATATATAACCTTTTTCAAATGGGTTAGGTTGGGGAAAGAGGTTGGTGGGGTGTTCAAGAGTTGGGTCCCCGTCCCACACCCTGGTAACATAGATTCTGGATATTATATTTAAAATTCCAAAAATCTATAGCAAAACTTTAAAAAATAAATATCCGCATCCGCATTTATATATATATCCGCAACCGCATCCGCATCCGCGGATAGTAAAAAAATTATATCCGGTATATATATATATATATATATATATATATATATATATATATATATATATATATATATATATATATATATATATATATATATATATATATATATAATATATATATATGAGGATGACATGAAGCAGGATCAAATTTCAAATTAAGAAATTTCCATGTCATCTCAAGTGGAGACTGTATAAAGGAATGTAGGATATGTTTACAGAATCAGTTACAAATGACAGCATTTATTTATGCTCTTGCAGAGTTGAAGTAGAGCATGATGATGAACATAAGGAGTAATGTAATCATAAAATAATCTTTGGTATACGGAAATTGCATGTGAATATTGAAAATAAAAGAAATATTGAAACAGCAGGCCTTCAAAACTAAGAATCAGAAATATGGAGAAAAGGGTGGATTATGGTCGAGAAGGAAAAAATATGGAGTACATGGTTTCAATACAACTAAAGGCATCTCTACACATGGAAGAGCCCAGGAGACAAATACATTACAAATACAAAGTCAAATACATTAACAGCATAATTGTAATGATTGACTCACATGCTAAATGCTGGTTATATCTCTCATGCAAATCCTAGGTAGAAACTACCTAAAAAGTTCCCATCTGTGGAATGTAAATTTTTTATTTAAAAAAATAATAATTTTGTACCATAAACACTTTAGGAATTCATTCATTCACATTAAAACTTATTCTGATTCAAAATGCTACAGCTTTCATATCCCTAAGGTTGTGTGTTAACCCTAAACTGAAGAAAATCACTATACTTAAAAAGAGATTACCAAAGATTACAAATAATGATGTAGTAATAATAATTATGGATATGATAGATGAATTAAGAAAAAACAGCTACATGACAGCAATACATGGTACAAAAAGTGACTACAGAAACAAGTGAAGTGGTAATTCCAGAGTGAAAAAAAAATTTTTAAATCTATGGATAACCAAAAATACTCTCTAAATGATTGATGAAATTATCATATATCAAAATCAATAAAAATATATATAGGTATCGTGTTTTACACCCAAATGATGCCTATCATTTCTTACCCCACCTTATATATATATATATATATATATATATATATATATATATATATATATATATATATATATATATATATATATATATATATATATATATATATATATTATATATATATTAGGATAATGATAGGTACCATGGCAACATATATCAAAATGATATACAAAGAATATGGCCAAGAAGCATAAATGAAGGGCCAGTTCTAGATAGAGAATTTTCTCATCACAAGATCAACAGGGGATGCATGAAAACGTAGTATAACCAAGGAAAAATAAAATGGTAAGACAGTGATAGCAGGAAGAAAGTGATTAAGGAAAATGAAATGAGTACACAGGAAAGTAATTTACAAACTTAGAATATCACTTCAGAATGTCCACTTCAATGGAAAATGACAACCAATATGAAGTTGCAATCATTAAGATGAAGACCAGAAAAGTATCAGCAAGGATAAAAAAAAATTTAAATAAAAAAGCTGAAGGCTCTGGGATTATTTGCTGCCAAGATGATAACAGCTCCAGCAAATGAGATTTAGAAATCTAAAGAAATAGGAGAAAATCTGTAAGTCAGTATTCGTTCTCATACCAAAAATATAGGTAGACAATACAGAATTTGATAAGCATCATGCAACTGGTATTACAAGTCAAGTAATAAAATGGTGGTATTAGAAAAAATAAGGAATATAATTTGACAAATTTCTGAGAAATAGTATGGGTTTGTTGATTAAGGGAATTTATTAAGAAAAATATTCTGCATTTATCCTGAGAATGTTGGCAGAAAAAGCCAAGGAAGAAAAACATGACTCTTATCTATGTTACATGAACTCTGAAAAGGCTTTTAGAAGAGGAAAATGAGAGAACTTAATAAAAATGTGAATGTAAAAATATAGGGAAAGAGCTTCAGAGTAATTAAGATCATTTATAAGATACCGAAAGTTGCTGTTTATTTAAAGAATGATGATGGTAGTGTATTGGGAGAAAAGCTTGACAAGGTTGCAGTTGTTTAGCCTCTATAGTAAAATTATAATGACAGAAATCAGTCACTTGGAGGGAATGAAAAAAAGTAGGAGTAAGCAAAGTATTAATGACATCAGATATGCTGGTGATATTGTGCTAATTAATGATTCAGAAGAGAATTTAAATGTTTGCTAAATGAGACAAAAGACTTTAAAATAAATACAATAAATACTGAAATAAGAATTTTATAAAAGGGAAAGAAGCACTAGTTGTGTTGGCAGTAATTTAGCGAAACTAGTTCACAAATTTAAGACTGTTTGAGAAGGTTGATCAATAAGAATGAGAGATGTGAGGATGATATACAGACAAGAATGAAATCATTGAAATAAAAAATTGGAAGACAGACATCAAGACCTCAATAAAAACCAGGAAAAGAATTATCAGTTGCGTCTGGTCAATGCTGGTTTATGGATGCGGGTAATGAACTTTTAAACAAGGCATATGAAAGGAGATTACAGGAAAATGAATCATGGTTCTGGAGAAGATGGCAGAAGGCACTGCAAACAAGAAGAGTAACAAATATATAAATAAACATTTTAAGAAAAAGGACAAAATAGCTTCATTTTGTGAAATAGATTATGAGAGCAGCAACTAGGGAATTTATTTCACTGCAATTATTAGAAAATGGCCATTAGAAAAACCTAGGATGATACACAAAGAAAGGTTAATGAAAGTTGTGATGGGCTTACTTCAAGTAGACTATAGCAAATGATAATAGAAGAAATATAGCATTTTATGATTTCCAAAGGTCAAGTGGATGAGAGAATAATAATAATAATAATAATAATAATAATAATAATAATAATAATATAATAATAATAATAATAATAATAATAATAATATATAATAATATAAAATAATAATATATATATATATATATATATATATATATATATATATATATATATATATATATATATATATATATATATATATATATATATTTTTACACTATTAATTAGTACACAATATATTTTTAAAACAAAATATTGATACATATGTTTGGGATAAAAAGGATTAGAATTTTACAATACTCACTTTTTTTTACCACTGGAAAAATTGAATAGAAGAAAGAAAATAGCATATTTTAAAAACTTTAATTAAGGTAATTATCCTTCAAATACATATTACTAACTGCTGTTAATTAAACAGTACAGTAGCTCTCAAAACAAGTGTGTAATCTCAGTCTACTTTTTCCATAATACTTTATATTTATTTTTTTCCCCTTTTGTTTTTAAAATTTAGTCAATTTTACATCATTATTTACTTAGAAAATTTGGCAGCCTTCACAGCTATATATATATATATATATATATATATATATATATATATATATATATATATATATATATATATATATATATATATATATATATATATATATATATATATACAAAGATATCCAAAAAGTAAGTTCCATTTTTAAATATTGCCATCAAAGGACTGTAACCCTAATGGTTAGCATGCATAGTGTATTTGTTGTTTCACTAGCAAGGAATTAGCTCCATTTTCATACACTCTGTGGTGCATTTAAAATGTTTATTTAAATCTGAGACGCCTACTGCATGTGAAATTCGATATGATCCTTCTCCTGAATGAGAAGAATATTAAACAGACAAAAATTTACCATCAAATTTGTATTATTATTATTATTATGATTATGGGAAACATGCACTGGGTGATTCAATGGTATGGAGAAAGAAGGTTCAACCTTTTAATGAAGGATGCAATAATATTCAAGATGGAGTGGTTGGCCATCTTTAGTCAGTAACAATTTGGTACATGCAGTTAAAGGTAGCAGAAAACTGATAATTCCCCATTTATATCAAGATATCAGTTTATTTTCTACAAATCTCATTCACTTCTGAACAAAATTGTATTAGAAACTAAACTATCACAAAATTTGCTTCATGCTGCAATGAAAAAAAGATCAAAAAGTCAGTACATTGGCTTTTTGATACAATACAGAGAGGAAAGTTTTAATTTTCAACCCAAAGAGTCACTGGGTACAAACATGGGTGCCACATGCAACCCTAAAATTGAAACAACAGTCTTGGAATGGAGGCACACCTCATCTTCAACAAAAATGAAATTCAAGATGGTAAGTTCAACCTATATCATATGCACAGTGTTTTTGAACAAATTAATGGTTTTGTTTTTAAACTTCTTGCCTCAAGTCTCAATACTCATGAAGAAGTATAATGGAAAACACTTAAATCCAAAACAAAGGTTACTGACTTCTATTTAAAATTGTGAAAATTGACCTAAATTTTAAAATGACATACAAAAAAAAAAAAAAAATTAACAAAACTTGCAATTGACCTTTTTTGAGCTCACAAAATACTGCATTTTTCCAATTCAACTGGTTAAAATCAGATGAAAAATGAGAATTAAATACACAAAGTTCAAAATTTACTGCCTTGCATTCAAAAATGATTTGCCACTGAGGTGCACTTACTCAAAGTTTATGAATTTAAAATATCAACATAAAGTACTTATTTCAATAAATTGTTTTATTTTACTCCTTTAAATTCCCATTCCAACTTATAGTTTATAAAAAATAACTTAGCTATAATAGCAATACAAAAGTCATCAACACCTCATGTTAGTGTGACACATTTGCATTTTGTATACCAATTTATTAGTTGGTCTATAATGCACCACAGAAATATGATAACTATAAGATAGCAATCAAATAATGTTATTGGAATATATTAATTTGGCAGTAATAATAAAAGAAAAAAGGATTGTTCAAAAAAAGTATTAAATTTATTAAAAGCATTATAACCAGTTAATAATTTACTTTACATACATATTGGCAATGTTAATAATACAATTATTAAGAATAATTTAACCACATCATCAATACTAATGATGAGTTATGCCATAAAATGTAGGAAATTATAAAATTTGCTTGCAGTGTGCATAAGTAGGATAGAAACATCAATATTAACTTATATATATATATATATATATATATATATATATATATATATATATATATATATATATATATATATATATATATATATATATATATATATATATATATATGGGAGGATGTAGCACCATCCGAAGCGATGCAAGTACCCCCCACTGGGCTTAACACACGGGGTGATAGGATGGACTAGACCATTCCATTTCACCCCGTTGCCCTTTGGTTCATTACTTTTCGCGTTTCATCTTCTCAGAGGGTCTCTAGTGTACCCTTGACTCACTCTTGGAGTGCCTATGCTCAAACAATTTTCCTACTTCTTCACATGTGTCCTACAAATTTACAAACACTTATACTTACATTACCTATTAAATTAATCAAAATGGCAAAACATAAATCTGCCTCGGAAGAATCCAAGAGGGGCGGATTCCAAACATAGCCCCTCATCCACTCCTTCCCCCATCACCACTTGGGAGTTGGTGGCCTCCGGTGATGGGGTTGGCGCTACCAAGACCTCTAGGCAGACTAGCCCTGGTGCATGGTCTTCGTTTTTCATTAATTTCTGCAACATTCGTGGTCTTTTTCTAATCTCCACTTTGTCGAACACCACATCTCTTCTTCTAGACCTCATCTCTTGTTCTTAACTGAAACTCAGGTGTCTGAGTGCTCTGACAGCAAACCCTACTCTGTTTCCTCCTACTGTCTCTATCCTCAATTTTCAGCCAAAGGCGGATGTTGCGCATATGTGCGCAATGATGTCTGTTCTCGTGTCTCTAATTTGGAGTCTTCTGAATTCTCTACTTTATGGCTTAAACTTTCTTGCAACTCTACAACTAAATTCATTTGTTCTGTCTATTTATCTCCTAACTCTACAGACTATCCAAATTTCTTCGACTATCTTAACTCCAAAATAGAGCACATTCTTTCTTCTTCTCCTTTCTCTGAAATCATCATTTTAGGTGATTTCAATGTTCACCAACGCCAATGGCTTTCATCTAGTTCTCAAGATCCAGCTGGTGAACTTGCCTTCCAATTTTCTATCCAGAACAACCTTGAGCAGTTGGTGCATCTCCCTACTCTTATCCCTGACCGTCTTGGTGATGAACCCAACATTCTAGACCTTTTCTAACTTCTAATCCTTCTCCTTTTACTGTTAAACTCTTTCCTCCTCTGGGTTCATCCGATCACCTTCTTATCTCCGTATCTTGTCCTGTCTCTTCAAGTCTTCCGCAAGAACGGCCCCCGCCTTCGGCGAGGTGACATTTCGTGCCATTCTGGTCTGACTTGCGGTCATACTTCTCTGATTTTCCATGGAATGATTACTGTTTCCGTGGTAGGGGTCCCTCAGAATGTGCAGAGCGCATAACTGAGGTGATTCTCTCTGGCATGGAGGCATACATTCCATTTTCTTTCCCTTCCACTAAACCTAATAAACCTTGGTTTAACTCTGCTTGTTCTCGTGCTATCCGCCGCAGGGATGTTGCCTTCAGGGATTACCGTCGTCTTCAAACTCCAGAAACTCACGCAACTTATATTTCATCCCGGAATCGTGCAAAATCTATTCTTCGAGATACTAAAAACTCTTTTCTCCGTCGCAAATGCAATAATCTTTCTGGCTCCTCTTCCTCTCGACCTTTCTGGCATTTTGCAAAAAATGTCAACTCTAACTTTGCTTCTTCCTCTTTCCCTCCTCTAGTATCTTCTGACGGTTCAACTGCCATTTTGCCTTCATCTAAAGCTGAACTCTTTGCTCAAACTTTTGCCTGAAATTCAACCTTAGACGATTCCGGAGCTGTTCCTACTCCTTCAACCCCCTCCAACTCATTTATGCCTAAAATTGTAATTTCTTCTAAAGATGTCACTTCTGCTCTCTCTGAGCTCAACACTAAGAAGGTGTACGGTCCTGATGGTATTCCCTCCTGTGGTTCTCAAAACTTGTGCTTCCGAGCTTGCACCCTGCCTTGGTAAACTATTTCGTCTATGTCTTTCTACTTCAACCTTCCCTTCTTGCTGGAAACGTGCGCTCATTCAGCCTGTGCCGAAGAAGGGGGAACCCTCTCAACCCTCTAACTACCGTCCAATTTCTTTAACCTCCGTTCTTTCTAAAGTTTTCGAATCTATCCTTAACAGGAAGATTTGGAAACATCTCAATTCTTCTAATCTTATCTCTGATCGCCAGTATGGCTTTCGCAAGAAACGCTCTACTGGTGATCTTCTTTCCCTTCTCTCTGACTCTTGGTCCTCCGCTCTTCGGCATTTCGGTGAATCTTTTGCTGTGGCGCTAGACATATCGAAGGCTTTCGATAAAGTCTGGCACAAAGCTTTGATTTCCAAACTTCCCTCTTTCGGAATCTATCCTTCTCTCTGATTTCCTTTCTGGTCGTTCTAAAGCAGCTGTTGTAGACGGCCACCGTTCATCCTATAAATCTATAAATAGTGGTGTTCCTCAAGGATCTGTCCTATCCCCAACACTTTTTCTGCTTTTCATTAATGACCTTCTCTCTATTACTTCATCTCCTATCCACTCCTATGCTGATGACTCCACCCTTCATTACTCTTTTCATTTTGAAAGGCGCCCATCCCAGCAACAGTTAATAGACGCAAGGAGGGTGGCCTTGGAGCAACTAACCTCTGATCTATCTCTCATTTCAAATTGGGGCAGAGAAAACATGGTTGTTTTCAATGCCTCAAAAACTCAATTCCTCCATCTCTCTACTTGCCACAATCTTCCACACAACTACGATATCTTCTTCGAAAACACGCAACTCAAACCTTCATCTCTCCTTAATATTCTAGGTGTTTCTTTTTCTCGTGATCTTTCTTGGAAAGGTTACATTACTTCTCTTTCTAAACAAGCTTCTAAGAGGTTAGGTGTTCTGAGGTAGCCTTCAGAATTTCTTCACACCACTACAGTTGCTTGCTTATTGCTTGTTCGCCCTTGTATGGAGTATGCATCACACATCTGGGGTGGTTCCACTCATACAGCTCTCCTGGAAAAGGTAGAGTCTAGAGCTTTTCGCCTTATCAACTCTCCTGCTCTCACTAATTCTCTCCAATCTCTTTCTGCCCGTTGAAATGTTGCGTCACTCTCTCTATACTATCGCTATTACAATGGACACTGCTCTTCTGAACTCTCTCGTCGCATACCTCCTCCATTAAGAAGGGTTCGTGCAACTCGTCTTTCTACACAGTCTCATCCTTTCTCTGTCCAACTCTCTGACCCCAGACTTAACCACTATGCTCAATCTTACATGTACTCTACTGGTAAAGTCTGGAACACACTTCCTTCATCTATTTTTCCCAACTTCCTATGACTTAGCCACCTTCAAACGCTGTGTATCAGGTCATGTTGGCCTTTAATTAGACCATGTTCCTGACTTTCCCCTAACTCTGGTGGAATATTGGTAGGCCTCTGGCCTTTGCCCACCAGAGGTGTATATATATATATATATATATATATATATATATATATATATATATATATATATATATATATATATATATATATATATATATATATTATATATATATATATATATATATATATATATATATATATATATATATATATATATATATATATATATATATATATATATATATATATATATATATATATATATATATATATATATATATATATATATATATATATATATCCTCTCATGGGCAAAGGCAGGAGGCCTAACAAATTCCACTGGAGTTGGGGAAAAACCTATCTTGATCAATGGAGGCTGACATGTCTAGATACACAGCGTTTGAAAGTATTCAAGTCAAAGGAAGTTGGAAAAACAGATAAAGTGTGTGTGTTCCAGACTTTACCAGCAGAGTATATGTAAGACTGAGCATAGCAGTTAAGTCTGGGGTCAGAGTTGGACAGAGAAAGGATGAGACTGTATAAAAAGACGTGTCACAAAATCTCTTCTCAATAGAGGAGGCATGTGATGAGAGTTCAGAAGAGCAGTGTCTATGATGCAGTGATGCAACAATTCAACGGGCAGAAAGGTATTGGAAAATAGCTATTCTTAGGTTGGGTTGCAATTAATAATGTTGTACTGGAGTTGGCACACTTAAGAATGGTGAACAGGAATCTTCTGACAGAAACTGGACATATAAGGAACAGAAATGAGATACTTTTACTTAAAATTTTTAGGCTCTCAGACAAGAGATACTGGGGGACAATGATGATGGAGTGAAAAGGGACTTGCCAAATAATTCCTTGTTTTTTACAGATTTAATTAACATGGTAATTATATTTGATGAGTGGCAAGAAATCAAAAATGGTAATAATAGACCTGGCTTGATTCATTTTAAGGGATAACCAATGAAATGGTTCAATAGATATTACCCTATACTGGATAATATTGAAGGTACAGAAATGTCTAATGCAGGCAGTAATAGTAGAGACATGGTAAAATCATATAATCGGAGTTGGTGACTCCCAAATACACTTTTTGGACAAATTGTCACCAGAAAAAATAGAGGTAGGCATGCTTATTATCAAAGGGCAAAGACTAGTCATATTGTCAGTGAACTCTGCATGTTTATAGTTCATGCAGGAATAAATGATACAGGTGACAGATCAGAACTGTTTAAGGAATTTTGGAACCTGATAACACAATTAAATAAGAACAAGAGGAAAAGTGTAATATCTAGAATTTTTTACAAAGCTGATGGTGGACACAAGTGGATTTTGTGGGCCTTGAACATGAATGAGCATTTAAAGAAACTGCAATGTTCATGGCAGAATATTTAGATTCTTGAGATGTTTTATAAAAAAAGCAATATATTTACAAAAGATGGAGTCCACCTTAATAGAAAAGGTGTTAAAATTTTTAGTGAGACAAATTTATTACTGGTACTAAACTACTAATACTAATTACAATACAAAATTAAAACAAAATTGGAAATGGTTGGGTTCTGAGGATCTAATCTCACATGTATGGAATGCACCATATATATATATATATATATATATATATATATATATATATATATTATATATATATATATATATATATATATATATATTATATATATATATATATATATATATATATATATATATAGTACCAAGGAAGAGAGGGAGATGATGAATATCCAGCCAGATCAATCTATTTCAACTTTTGATTTAGAAGCTGCCTCCAAATCAAATGAAACTGAGACCTGTAATAGTAGATAATGTAGAGAAGGTAGGGAAGATAGAGAGAAGGAAAGGGGCAATGTACCAGCTATTGAGGTAGGGAATTATGTTTTGGTAAATTTTGAGGAGGAAAAATTGAAGCCTTATTGTTATGTTGGTAAAGTGTTATAAAAAGTTGTACTTGAAGATAGTAGTATCCAGGTTAAATTTCTAAGAAAAACTGAAAGCAATCAAAAATCCATTGAAGGAAATGTAGTGTTCAAGTCAAGGAACCTTCAAATGAAGATTTAGGGGAAGGACAAATGGATCAAATAGTGAAGAAAGTAAAACTAATTAACTTTAGAAGAGGAATCTTCACATTTGAATCCGTTTCTCTGAGATAGCACTGCTTTTACTCACATGTGAAGTCTGTTCACATTAAGCTGAACAAAAATTTCAAAAAGGGAATTTTTCATAAATTTCTCAAAATTATTAATATAATTTTCAAATTTTTTTATAATTTGTTAAAAAGAATATATTTAAATTTTCTAAAATTATATCTTAAACAGTTTCTTAGTAATAGACTTTAGCAATTCAATTTTTAATAAAAACCTTTTCACATTACTCCATTTTACAGTATATATATATATATATATATATATATATATATATATATATATATATATATATATATATATATATATATATATATATATATATATACCGGTATATATATATATATATATATATATATATATATATATATATATATATATATATATATATATATATATATATATATATATATATATATATATGAACTTTTTGACAATGATGATAAAATTGAAGAAGTATATTTTTAAAATTTCTATCATTTTAATAAATTTAAAAAAATTTTATAAGAATGGTCTTTTCTTTATCTAAATGTGTAAATCATATAAATTTAATACATAGTATAATTCAGGGTGTCCCACTCACTCTGTCCCAGATATACGCTTATGAATATCAAAATAGTGGTCAAAAGTTAATAAAATTTACTACAAATAAATATTAATATGTGAGAATTGAGCTGACATCACAAGTGTTGGAAGTCATTGTTATTAGCATAAGACATGCCTGCACACATTTTTCCAAGTTACAGTAAGTTGCCACCAACAACCAGGATCCAAATCATTAAATGACTCACAAATTTTGTCTATCAGTTGCATGAGAATACTTTTGTTACAAACATTCCCTTTCAACATGGCCCATAGGAAGAAATTCATCCTGCTAAAAATAAACACTACATTTGTCATCCAAATGATTTACAAAGCTACTAAAATGTTCATATATAAATTTTATTAACATGACCAATAATTTGATATCTATAAGTGCATATCCGAAACTGAACACCCTGTAGTATCTTCAGAACAATGATATTAAAAATTTTAATATGTGAGAATATGGATAGACATGCAAAACTCCAGTACTTTAAATTTAGAACTTTTAAATTTTGATAAAGAAAAAATTTTTTTCCAGTGTCTGGGGTAATTTGATGTCATCTTGAAGCATATATTTAGGCCCTACTTATAAACAGTTTTTCACTCTCAATAGAAGGTGTTGCAGAGATATATTTATAAACCAATAAATATAAATTGCCAAAATAATCAATACAAAATTGACAATGACAGTTTATTAATTATCCCATCATATATATATATATATATATATATATATATATATATATATATATATATATATATATATATATATATATATATATATATATATATATAATTGGTACTAATTAAATAGATATCTAGTCTTTTGGTATTAAAATTCCAATATTGATATTGCTATCACTTAAAAATAATTAATAATTAAAAGTTACTAGAAGGGCTGCATAGATTTTAAATAAATTTATGGCTCTAGTTTTATTATTTCAAAATTATCTAGCTCAGACTCAAATTCTATCACCACTTCAAAATTATTCAGTCCTGGCTCTATTATAAAATTATCCAGCTACTTATTTTTATTTAGTCCAGGTCAATCTTAACTTAAAAATAAAAATTTAGAAATCGGCTCTGGCTCCATTCCTAAATAACTTTTAAATGGCTGCAGCTCCAGCTTCCCAGTCCTGGTTATTTGCCTATATTTATGTTTTGGTTCATTAGGTTGGGTTATGTTTTATATATATATAATATTTTTTTCTCATTTAGAGATCAAGGTAAAATTAAAAAGTTGGTTACCAATAAATAAGGTTAAGAGGGTAAATAAAAGCTCCTAGTATTAATATCAATATATATTCAAACTTCCACTTTGTCATAAGGCATAGGAACATTTGCAGATGAAAAGCCTAATTTCTTAAATTTATAAATCATGTTTTAATACTTTCACCAAGTTGTAATTGAATTTGCTATGGCATTAGCTTTTGAGGTTTCAATAAAATACATATCCAGTTTAAATTATGGTAAAATATTCAGTAACAGGTAAATAATAAACATTTACCCATTTGTTATCTTTTTGCTCTTTATCTTATACATGGAACTCATGTACAGACTCTCAAGTTATTTACAATCATTCAAATAACAAATAAAAAATTCATTAATTCAGTTATGCAAGAATACCGCAAAATGAAGCAACGTCCAGACATGAATCAGCATCTTTAAATTATAATTTTAACAAAACATAGGTATTAATTTTATGCACAGTGTACATGAGAAAAGACAAAAAAATAAATATTTACCACACTGTCATCATTCATATTCGTAGAAATATTAGCCATCATTAATTAACTGCAATGATATCCACAAACTAAAGCAAAATATAGAGTTTTTAAACATTCACTATTATACGCTCAAAAATTGTAGGTGTTGTAAACAAACGTCAGACTAGCTACAAAGCAAAAAATGGTAAGTGATAGAAAAAGAAAAGGTGATATATGTAACGAAAAAATTATTATAACATCGAAGGTACAGCCATGATATCATAACAAAGTCTGCAAATTTTTTTAAAAATCAAAATAATATTGGAACAAATTGTCGGCTGCAGTGTTACTCTGTTTACATATTTCAATTTTGCTTTGCTTTTCTTCTATTCCAAACCTAGGAAAGTTACATTTTAACATTGACATTTTTATTTCTTTTTTGTACAGCAAAAGAAAATCAGAGAACTTTAAACGTTAAGAAGTCACATGGGTCTATCAACAACTGATCAACAATAGCCATTAGTATATGTAATTTTATGTTAAAATACTATAAAATATCCGCCCACAAAAACCCAGCCAAACCTAACCAGCATTTTATTCTCACTATAACTATCATCCCAATTGTAATTGCAGGCAGTTTATTTGGAAATTACACAAATGGTGTCAACACCACCAAACCACACCTATTAACTCTCAAGAAAATTAAACATAAAATTTTTCTATTCATTTTTTCCTTCTATTACACCGCAACTACTAATTAGAGCAGGGTTCCCACTCCCCATTAAAAAAAGAAATAAAAGAACAATTCATATATATATATATATATATATATATATATATATATATATATATATATATATATATATATATATATATATATATATATATATATATATATATATATATATATATATAAGTAATATCAAAACTGTTCATACCATAGTCTTTATACGTTACTTCCACCATGAGATACGAAAAACGATTGCACATATAGGCTGTGTTGCAGGTTAACTTTTAGATAAGGAAAAATTTCGCTAAGATGATGAAAATGTTGCTATGTTCCCCCATTTTCCCTAATCTAACCATGACATTACAACAAGTACCCAATCACGAAGGTGATCTAATAATAAGATATATGGTGACGTCAAATCATTCCTCTATCCCAAGCTCTGTGATTTCTGGGATTTTACTGTTGTTAAATTGCTTAGATTGGTTCTTTGGGTTCAGTGGCAAACCTCATGTGTTACGTCACTAAAATGTTGAAAAATAAGTACCAAGTATGGTCATTGAAAAATTTTAAGAATATTGAAAATGAATTAAATCAACCAATAGTAAAAGGAAAGAAAATTGCAGAAATTAATTTAGCAAGAAGAGTAAGTAACAGGACCACAAATTTTTTTTAATTTTTATAAATCTTAAAGTAAGAATAGAGTATTTGGTCCAATAAAAATTTATTAATTTCAGATAAGGAGTTAGTTATTATTTTTAATGCTTATTTTGAGTTAGTGTTCACTGAGAAATGCTTAGATAATAGTTTAGAGACTGATTGATAGTTCCGGTATTTATGTAATAAATAGACTTACAAAGTTTGAAAGTGAAATAAAAGAAAATTAATCTTTACTAAGTAAGCCATACTAACCCAAATAAAGCTATAGATCCTGACTTCAAATATGATAGAATTCTAAAGAAGGGCAGCAGTATTGAAATTAATCCTATTACTTAATAATTGTTTATTTATCTTAGTGAGGTTTGTACTGTATACTAAATATTTTAAAAAAAAAAAAAATACCAGCTTAACAAAGAAATATCCTTAAAATGGCAAACTGAACATTTGAATTGGCAATGTTTGTAAGCGAGGACATTTTAATTTTCCGTTCCAAGATGTAATGTTGGTTATTGCCATTAAATTTATATTAACCCTTATTTAATAAAGGAATTATCTTCGAATTCTTGAGTATCCTTATCTTTATATTACTTAGCTTATTATAGTAGGAGAATATGTAACTTATTTACTAGGGTAGAAGTTTTGAATTCTGTTCATTTGAATTGACTCAATTTTATCCTTTTTGCTAATGGTTTAATGTTTGTAAGCGTAATTTAAGGACATTTGTCTGAGGAATTATTTTCCGTTCCAAGATGTAATGTTGGTTATCCGAAGAAATGTCTTCAATACCCTCTTTTTTATATTTTCCTTATTATATTTGAATGGTGATTAAATTGTATTAACTTAATAGGCTAATACTGTTTTATTTTGCTTTTAGGGATTTCTGCGTTAATAAAAGGAATTATCTTCGAATTCTTGAGTATCCTTATCTTTATATTACTTAGTCTTATTATAGTAGGAGAATATGTAATCTTATTACAAACTGCACTCACCAGCACTCTCGTAAGTGGTAGTGAGGAGGAGGGGGGCAGGACCTTAAATTATCTTTGTCGTACAGCATAATTTTAGAGATAAGAAAACTAAAACCAATAAAAGAATTTATATGAAATTTTGAGAGTTTCATCTCAGGCAGTGTGTGCTATTGAATGGAAATAAGTGATTATGGGAAACAGTGAAGACTGGGGGCCCCACAGGATTATGTGCTGGGACCACTATTGTTCCTCATATATATAAATGATTTATACAAAGGTCTTAGATTTAAGGTTTCTAAATTTGCAGATGACACCAAAGTGGTCACCTCAGTAAGGAATAATGATGGATGAATAAAGCTTCAAGGTGATCTAGATAGACTCCTTGGATGAGCAGGTAAGTGACAAATGAATTTAAATAGTAGAAAATGTAAAGTCCTTCATGTAGGTTACTCGAATGAATGGAGTTTGGTTGGAGACTGTGGACCAAGAAAAAGATTTAGATGGGATTATTAGCAGCAAACCCGTAGCCAGAACAAATTTTGAGGGGTGGGAAACGAATTTTCTAGAACGGGCAAAAATGTTAATATATATTTTTTTTGTACATATATATATATATATATATATATATATATATATATATATATATATATATATATATATATATATAATATATATATATA
>SEYY01021369.1:60000-71254 GCA_009176605.1 Armadillidium nasatum | reverse complement strand
TGAGAAGAGTCTGCAGATTTAATAGTCATCAACTTAAAAATGCTTCAATACATTTCCTTGCTGCTATTTTTTTCTTAGAGAAAATATCAGTATTCTTTATTCCTGCTGAATGACGAAGAACATAATTTGCTATAGAAGTGGAACTGACGACTCCGAAAATAAAAATGGAAACCCCATATTCTTTGAGGTCCTTATTTAATCCCCATTAGGGTACCACAAAAAAACTGAGAAAATCCTTATGCTGATTTGGAACCTTTACTACGTAGAATATTTTTCTTATATCTGCCATTAGTCCTATTTTTTCCTCACGAAAACGTAATAATATAACAAGAATATTATTTGTTAAATCGGGACTCTGCAGAAGCTTATCATTCAAGGAAACATTTATTATTTAAGGGAGGTGAAAACACTATTCTTATTTTATGTTTTTGCATGTACCATACTTTTCCTTGTGAAATCAAACTCATCTTCTGGAACTTTTTCGGCATATTTTCTCAGAAACATAAAATCCATCAATTCCTTTTAGGACAAGTAATATTCACTATCACTTTCTAATTTCCATTTAAATTGTATCAATCGTCGCATCACTTGTTCCTTGTTCTTTGGGAATGTATAATTATTGATTTAAATGGTAATGCAGCTTCATAGTGCCCAGTCGCACGTTTCTTGAAACTTTGCCCAGTCGCGCGTTTCTTTAAACTATTATCAATTTTAGATTTCCATTTTTTATCATCAGCAGAAGGTCCCTTTTAAATGTATGTCGTATCAGAAAACTTTTGTAAGCAAAGAATTTTGAATTGTCCATCAATATCGTATTTTTCCTGTTTTAATTCTAAAGCATTTTTTTATTTGCTTCTGATTTTGAAGGTGAATTAAAGGCAAAACCATATCTATGAAGAGTTAAATAAGGCCCCCATATCATTTATTCCATTTATAATTTTATATATATATATATATATAAATATATATATATAATAATAATATAATATATATAATATATATAAAAGTTAAGGGTATTTTATAAAAGTCATTTTTTTCGATATCATTCGGACTAGGTGAATCGTTTCAATCAAAAAGCCATTCTCCTTTCTGTTATATGTCACAGGAATTGTAGCTCTTTCGCTTTCATCTAAATCAGAAACTTAAAGGTTGTTAATAATAACTATGGCTTTTGTTGGTTCATTTTTATGATGCCATGTTGTCATAAAGTCGTCCATAGACTTACTTTTTAAATTTAGTTTTTTAGCAGTTTTTCACTCATATATACATCAGACCAATATGGGTCCATTCCTAAATAGGTTAAAACTGTTGTATCACATCCTTGAATTCTTACCTTAAGATGAATTGCAGGATAAAAAACTCTTTTTTGCCTACATAAGCAACTGTTTTTCCATCTCTCTGTCATTTTTTGTTTTGGTGACTACATTTTATAAATAATCAACCTTGACGTTTCTCAATTCATTTGCTACATTTTCTTGCAATGCTAAATTAGGTTGACTTCTATTGTCAACCTGTTCTTTGTTCAAAACTTGTATGGTACTTAATGCAAATTTTGCATTTAATTCTTTTGTTACATTGTTTGCTCATACGAAAAGGGATAAGACATTTGAAACAGTTTTTTGTAACATATAAATTTTATCTATTCGTTGTACGACTTTTCTTTGAAGAAATAGCAATTATGTAGAGTATGATTTGACTTCTTACGAACCACACTTTGCACTTCTTTACTCAAATATTTTCGTAGTTGCAAAGAATACCATTTCCCATCAGAAGTACTCTTTTTATATACTTTTTCGTCTTTTATATCTGTTATATTACCATACAGAGGTAAAGGTAAATTTAATAAATCTGATTGCTCATGAACATACCATGGCAAGATTTTGAAAGTTTTCGTTGCGCTTTTTCCTTTTGAATCTGATGAATTCGTTTTTCTCCCTTCCTATCTCACATTTTAAATGATGAATTTCAGTATAATTCTTGTATATTTCATTACGGCTGTTAAGTTGATTTAATGGTACATGAATCACCAATTAGATTGTTTTAACTCTACAAAAAAAATAGAAAAATCTCGCATAGCTCTAACGTCTTAATTTTTATTGCTTTCTAACTATTTAAGTTTATGAATATAAGAACTAGCTAACCTTTTTTCTTTGCCAAATTCTTCTATCAACATGTTTAAGACTTTATTATAATCGATAACTGCGTTTTTACTTCTGCAACTTTAGCGAGTTGTAAAGGAAGTCTTGCGATATATTTTATAGTAGATAATGTAGTTTATCAATATCGTTTTCACAATGATCTGCAATCATTGATTTAAAATCCTGAATGAACGAATGAAATTGTTTTAGATCTGTTTCATCAAATATTTGGGATTCATGTTTTGGCAGTATTGACTTTTCTTGATTTTTTGCAACTGCATTCATAATTTCTTGTTGCTTCATCATTACACTTATGAAGTTTTCTTCATTTTCACTAGGGGTAATTTTCATAGTTTGAAATTCGAAGTCACCCTTATCATTCGCTTTATTGTCAAAATCTTTCGTATTTACAAATTCACCTATAGGTATGTTTTCCAGATATTTAAAATTTCCTTTGTGACGACGAGAAATATTGTCACTGTAATGAGAAGATTGTTCTTCGCACTCACATAATAACTGTTTTATATGTTTTTCATGAGCATTTTGTCTTTTAATAAATTTCTATTTCTTTCAGTTTATTCTCAATATAGTATTTTTTTTGCTCATCTTGAATACATTCCTTTTTTCTTTTCTTCTGTTGTTTTTTTAACTAATTGTTGAGACTTCTTCAGTTCATTTTCAAAATCTTCCATTTTTGCTTTTCCTGTTATTTCGCTTTTTTGTGCTTCCACCTTTTATTTTAAATGAAAAACTTCTTCATCTGCAATACGTTGTGCTTGCGATTTTAATATATTTAACCTAATAGCTGATGTATGGCTACGACTGGAACTAGATATTACTCACCTTTGAATTTTCTTATATATTTGAAACACTGTCGCCTATTTTTAATTTTTCATTTTCTTTTCTGATAGATAACAGTTATTAGTTTCATGAATAAATATTTTAGTTTCTTCATAGTGTTTTTCGTATAACAATCGAAATTGTTAGATGTTATATTCATATTTGTCTTCGTTATGGAAAAAGTTTTCGCTTTTATCGATAAAAGTTTTAAATTTAGTTTGAAGTTAATCAAAAAGTTTAACATTTTCAGTTTTAAAATCTGATTCGAGAAGCAATTTTATTTTGTTTCGTTTACGAGTTTGGATAACTTATTTTACTTGTTTCGGTGTTAGCTTTTAATTTATCTGAAGAGGTGTTCTGGGCAGTGCCATATTAGATATTAAAGAGTAATATAAATATGGACACATTTTAAAAGTATATTGCATAAATTGAAGCGGTTGGCCTTGTATTTAAACAACTATATTTTTATTATTTATTGTTTTGAACTTATGTGGAGTCTTACTAAATATCTTTGACCCAACGGGTTTATTGTAATGTTTCTTAAATAATAACGTATAGTCGAACAGAGTGGTATTAAAATTCTTTTTTGTTTCGTCACATTTATTGACCAGCACCGTACAACAACAGTTCAAAAAGTTTTTTAATCTAAGTAACAATAATAACATACACAATATCACCCCTTCAGTTCTTAATAAACAGTAAATAAGCCAACATAATATGATATTTACCATTTCAAATATGAATTTAGCATCCAAAATAAACTACTGCATAAAAACTTTATTATATATATATATATATATATATATATATATATATATATATATATATATATAATATAATATATATATAATATATAATATATATATATTATATTTTTTTTTTTAATAAATTATTAATAATAATATAATAAATAATAATATAATAATATAATATAATAATAATAATAATATAATAAATAATAATAATAATAATAATATAATAATAAATAATATAATAATAATAATAATATATATTTATTAATAATAATTAATAATAATAATAATAATAATAATTATAATAACAATAGCTGAAGGAAGAGAATGAGCCTTGAACAATAAATCTGGAAATGAATTCTATAATATTTCACTCTGAACTTCCTTCTTTAAGCAAGGCTTCCTCCACTCTGGTAAATATTCTGAAGGAACTTGTTGTACTCAATGACAAGATTCATTGCCTGATTCTTCAAGGGGATGAAATTAGACTCGGACCTCTTTTGAGCAATGAATTCCTTCAGGACGAAATTGTTGAGCTCAAGGTGAGCCCACTTCTTCTCCAGGTTTTGCAGCTGACTATGCGTCTCATTTTCACTCAGTTGTTTCTATTCGTAAAAAGGAAATGTTATAACATAACACTTATTAAAGAAATATTACTATTATTATTATACTACTAAAATATATAATTAGGGGTGCACCGATAAGCCAAGAAGCCGATTACCGATATCGATTAATCGGCCTTGGAAATCGGCCGATTACCTATTAATCGGCCTTTCATCAATGATACCTAATAAGTAATGAGTTATTATTAATTAATTAATAATAAATTGTTACTTATTATTAATTTAAATTAATACTGAGAAAAAGCAGTTATCAACATTATTATTTATTACTAATAACTATGCATGTTTTCATTATTAATGTAAATCATTTTTATTGCTTACTTTTCAGATATATTAAAAAATAAAAATTTAAATTTAAAAGATAACTCTAGATTCTAGAATCTCGATTATAGAAATATAAATAATTAAATATTAATTACACTTTAAATGAAAGCAGTATGTCAACCAGTTATTGTTGGAAGTATTTTGATGTTCATCCTAAGGATAACAGTAAATGTATTTGTAAATTATGTAAAGCCACCATATCAAGAGGTGGCAAATCTGCAGAAAGTTATACAACGACAAATATGTTGAACCACATTAAGAAAATTCATTCAGATGAAGCAAAAGCTGAAACGGATAAGCTGAAAAGGCAATATGATTGGTCACAGCCAAGTACTTCAGAAGCAAGTTGCAGCAACTATGAGCCTCCAAAAAAAGTTCAACCAACTATACAATCAGTTTTAGAAAAGAGTAAAATTTGGAATATTAACGATCACAAGTCCCAAGAAATACATTATTTGATAGGAGAAATGATAGCTGTTGATATTCAACCATATTCTTTAACATCTGACATTGGATTCCAAAGGCTTATTGCAAAACTCTGTCCTAATTACAGAATTCCATCAAGAAAATATTTCACAGACAAAATAATCCTGGATATATTTATGAAAGTAAAAGCAAAAATTCAGACATCGCTCGATGAAATTAGCAGTCTTTCTTTGACCACAGATATTTGGACAGCTTCAACAAATAATGCTCCATTTCTGAGTGTGACAGGCCATTGGCTTTCAGATGAATTTGAACAATGTAGAGCTGTGCTTGGAGTTGTTCCTTTCCCTGGCTCACATACAGCTGAATAATAAGTGAACAACTACGCATTGTTCTGAATGAGCATAAGATCTCCAACAAAATTTTTCTTGTACTACGAGATTCCGCCGCAAATATGGTTGGTGGTATGAAGGAGTGTGGTGTACAGTCACTATCATGTTTCATACACACATTGCAACTTTCAGTAAATGAATCAATATTTTCGCAAAAGGCTGTGAGCAATATAATTGCAATTAGCAGAAAAATAGTCTCACACTTTAATCATTCTCCATTAGCGATTAGCAAATTAACCGAAATCCAGGTGCAGCTTAAATTAGACAAACAAACTGATTCAAGATGTGTCTACTCTTTGGAATTCAACATATTATATTCTGAAAAGAAATTTAGAACAGCGAAAAGCTTTTATAATGTATGCTGTTGACAATAGCATTCCAACTTTATAAGTTACCAATGGACAATTGTTGAAAAAGTTGTCCAGTTATTAAGTCCATTTGTAGACATCAGCAAAAAATCAAGTAACAGAATCAACTATATCAATGAAAATCCCTATACAATATTAGCTCTCAGATTATTTCTATTAAAAGCTACCAAACCTAATGGTGAATTTAGTGGAATTATTTCAACTGTTGAAGAATTCAGTGCATCAATTGAAAAAAGATTTACATCATACTTAAATGCAAAATTTCTGTGCTTGGCTACTTTTCTCGATCCCAGATTTAAACTGAAATTTCAAAATTATGACATTAAAGAAGACACTATTAAGAAATGGGTTATAGATATTGTAGAACATCAAGCTGAGATAAATTCTATTGATAGTCAAACAGGAGACAGCTCTTCTAATGATGATCAAGATAATGAAACTTATGAAAGTGTACCTAAAACTGTTTCCCTTTCAAAACTGTTAGATGATTTCTGAGTCAAATAAGCCTATGAAAATAAATTCAGACTTAGACGTTGCAAGTACAACAGATGTGCAACCCAAACTCAAGAGGAGTAAATCTGTTACTCGTAAATGCGCAAAGGAACTGGATCAATATTTAACTCTACCAACACTTCAAAGAAGCGAAAACCCATTTCTTTGGTGGAAAAAGACACGGGAGACTTTACCAATATTGAGCAGTTTGGCTTCAAAATATTTAAGCGCACCACCATCATCTGTTGAGAGTGAAAGACTCTTTAGTACAGGTGGTAATATCTATGAACCTACAAGGAATAGGCTGTGTCCTGAAAATGGGGAAACTCTTATGTTTCTGCATTATAACTTAAGAGTATTGAACTTTAAATACTGATGAGCTTGAGAGCTGAGATAGAAGACAACATGAATTGAAGAGGCAACAAGTATAATCAGAAAACAAGGAAAACTGCCAAAATTTAGTAGTATTATTTATGCAATTTGTATTATGTATTTTTAGTATTTTTATTAACAATGAGTCAATTATAATATGTTAATGTTTCATAATTTGAATGATTTCTTAATAAAGAAAAAAAAGGCAAAAGCCATAATAGTAGCCAGGCAAAAAAACAATTTTGAAAATTACATTGGTATTGCTATTTGTTACTGCGTCGAAGCTATCTGATGATTAACTTGTCAGTTATGAAATGGTCTTGTAAAGGTTGCTTTGTTCTGGTAAAAGATTCAAGCAATCGGCCGATCAATCGTGTGAATAGCCGATTAGGCAGATTACCAATTATCTACCGATTAATCTGTGCATCCTTACTAATAATAATAATAATAAAAATAATAATAATAATAATAATAATAATAATAATAATAATAATAATAATAATAATAATATTAATAATAAAGTTTGGCACCTGCTATGTCGTAATGATAAATAAATTTGTAGTTAAATTTTTAGACTTATTTCCAATTCGAAATTTTGTCATGATACAAATTCAAATTCAAATTCAAATTCAAAAATTCGAAAATTTATTTTATTCCCCCTCTTTACTGGTTCTTCCAATTCCTTTTAATTTATTTATCGCTAAATATACCAAAGTTAAGATTTTACAATCGACAAATTGAAACATATTTTGGTTGACCGGTTCGGTGCCATGTGGTGAATGCTGCAATCATTTAGCTGCGAAGAGACACACAAACTGAGTGTTCATATGCAGTGTGATGCGGCACACAAATTCAGTGTCCAGGTTCGATGGGGTGGGGTGCGTGGTTCCTTCATTTTGATGAGGTGCGTCACAAATTTGATGTTCTGATGCGGTGTAATGCGATGTTGTGCTGGTACACAACTTCCTGGAGAGGTGATGGGAGGTGCGGTGGGGTGGGATGGGCTGACCAGCCAATCCTCTAATCGAAGAAAATGTTAAAAATACTTTTTTTTCATTTTTATCTATATCCCAAATGAGTCCTTATTCAAGGTACGAATATTATTGTAACTCGTTCCTAAGAGGTCTGAGTATGTAGGATATTTTGGCTAGCTGGAAAATATGATACAAGAGTTTGCTGACCAGACGAAGATTTCAAAGAGTTTTAGACTTGATTAATTATGCAACGCATGAGAACTCAATAACGTATTGATGTTCAAGTGGTCTGAGGAAATGGCTTGAATCCCAGTTAGATCAGACTTTCTCTCTGTAGTAGAGCTTATAGTATAAGAAATATTTTATGTGTGAGAGAAAGAACTTTCTGTTAAATTTGTTGGTTGCTTTTTTTTTAATATTTGATTATTGATTCATTCAGGTTTCAATTAGTGTCTAATACTACAAATATACTAAAAATGAAAGCTCAAAATTTAACATACATACGTTTGAACAATATTTAGACTTAATAATATAAGTTTTTTGAACAAATATTACAAAGTACCTTACAGTACTATAAAATGAAATGAAACTTTTAATCACCGTAAAATAAGTTTTACCCCCATCTTCCCACCCCACAAAAAATATGATACTCTCAGTCGCAAAATAATTATTGATGTTGAAACATTCACACTCACATTCGTATATGTTAAAAGTTTCATATCCTTGACATCACTTGCTCCATAATTATAATCAAAGTTATTTTAATATTACTCAAATAATAAAAACCTTGCCTTAATCATATTAATCTGATTGGTAATATCTTTAAGTGACTGAGTTACTGATTGCTTCTTCAATTCAAGATCATCTTTTTCTCCTGCCAACTGAATCCTCTTCTCTTCCATTTTACGTTTCAAACCATTAATATCCGAAAAGACATCTATCTCTTTCTCCATCTTTTCAAGCCTGTTCTGTAAATCTACCTTTTCTTTGGCTACCTTAGATTCAAGAGCTTCAATCTGTTGAGATAATAATTAAAAAACTTAAATTTACTACCAAGAAGAATTAAATTGAAAGTTTAAGTTAATTGCCATTTTCTATAGTCATGTAATGTAATAATATTAAGGGTGATTATAACTACCACTTTTCTTCATAGTACATTAAGAAGAAGGTTAAGAATGTTATTTTCATAAAAAAAATAAAATCATCTCGTGTTTAAAATAAAGATAGAGATCGGTGATAGTTTACCAAAAAAAAAAGCAGTTTTATGTGATGATTCTAATTAAGTAAATCTCATATTTCTTTAAAATGTAATCTTACTCTTTGTAAATTTGCTTGCAAGTTGAGATGTTCTGATCTTAAACTCTGTTCTGTATACTGACTCTTTTTTAACTCTCCTTCTTTAAATGTCAAATCACTTCTCATGGATGAAAATTCGTGGGAACTGAAAGGAAAAACTTTTATTTATTATTCTCATTCTTAATAAATTTCTTTTCGAGTTGTTGTACGTTTTCACTGTACGTTTTAGTTATTATTATTATTATTTTTATTATTATTATTATTATTATTATTATTATTATTATTATTATTATTATTATTATTATTATTATTGTTATTGTTATTGTTATTGTTATTGTTATTGGTATTATTATATTATTTATTATTATTATTATTATCATTATTATTATTATTATTATTATTATTATTATTTATTATAATTATTATCAGTTTGTAGTAGTAGAAGTTGTAATAGTATTAGCAGCAGTGCAGTGGGGCTCGTGCTGAAATAAAAGATTGGGGCCATACACACACATATATATATATATATATATATATATATATATATATATATATATATATATATATATATATATATATATATATATATATATATATATATATATATATATATATATATAATATATATATATATATATATATATATATATATATATATATATATATATATATATATATATATATATATATATATATATATATATATATATATATATATATATATATATATATATATATATATATATATATAATATATAATGAATTGGAATGGACTTGACTTCCCAAAACACGCGTGTGCACCATATATTTATCATTTATTATAAGTGATAAAAGTCATGAGCACAGAATAATAGTCCCCAAAACTGAATTAAAATTAATAATATAATTTTCTAAGCAATTAATTTTGAATTTACAACAAATATTTGTATTTATTTCAATCAAAATTTTAAAAAATTATTTTGATTAAGAAATTTATTTGTTTGAAATAATTACTGGGGAAGTCATGATTTGTTCACCTCTAATGACCAATTTCCCTTGAATAGTAGTAGTAATTTTGGAGAGATTTCGATTTCGGAGGGCAAATTTAAGGAAATTTGCAAAAGGAAAATTTGGATATTATTTTTTTTTTAATTTTAATCAGACCTAAATTTAAGTTCCTCCTTATCTTTAACAGTTTGTTATGAAGTGACAATTTGATGCCAGAATTTGAGTACCAGTCTCGAAAAAAAAAAAAAAACGACAAAGAAATGAGCTCAGCAAAAAATGAAAAAAAATTTTTTATAAAAAAAAAATTTCATATTAAAGGTGAAAACTGACTTCAGTTTTTTATTTATCATTTGATCGACACGAAATATTTTAGCATATAAAATTGGGCTGATTAAAATATCAAGTTTAAGATGAGTTCCTCTCACGTTTGTTCTATTCTGAAAATTTTATGCAGATTGGAATAACGATAGAAGTATTAGCAGAAATTTGAAATTTGAAAATCTTTTTCGTTTTTTTTCCCCAGAAGAATGAACATTTCTCAGCAATAGGAAATGTTGTATATTTTGTTATGAAAGATTATATATATATATATATATATATATATATATATATATATATATATATATATATATATATATATATATATATATATATATATATATATATATATATATATATATATATATATATATATTATATATATATATATATATATATATATATATATATATATATATATATATATATATATATATATATATATATATATATATATATATATATATATATATATATATATATATATATAATATATATATATATATATATATATATATATATATATATATATATATATATATATATATATATATATATATATATATATATATATATACTATATATATATATATATATATATATATATATATATATATATATATATATATATATATATATATATATATATATATATATATATATATATATATATATATATATATATATATATATATATATATATATATATATATATATATATAATATATATATATATATATATATATATATATATATATATATATATATATATATATATATATATATATATATATATATATATATATATATATATATATATATATATATATATATATATATATTATATATATATATATATATATATATATATATATATATATATATATTATATATATATATATATATATATATATATATATTTATATATATATATATATATATATATAATATA
>SEYY01021369.1:30000-55000 GCA_009176605.1 Armadillidium nasatum | reverse complement strand
CCTAGTTTCATCGATCATGCATACCATCAGCCTTTCCCTAATGAGAAGAACATCCTGAATAAAAAGTGACAATATTAGATCCTACCAACATAGCGACTCCATATCTAAGACATCTTCCTAAAGCTACTGACTTCATTAAGGATATAACTTCCTCCAAGCTCTCTACCTCTCTCTTCCTGCTGTTCTCGTCTCCCCCAGACCCATGAAGTCTAACTTCCTCTTCTTTATGATAAACAAAATCTCCTCCATTTTATCCCTGTAAGTAGCAATATTCAAGCTACTGCATCTTATTCTTCGAATAGTCGAGTTCTGGTCCCGTTTTCGATTAAAGGTTCATCTTCTTTGAATATGTTCGTTTTCCTAAGCTGTACTTTGAAAATTGCAAACAAAATCTTTTTTACCCACTGACTTGTTAAACCTTTCATGAAACCCTCCTACTTTATCCGGGTTTGAGACTGGGATGGAATACTTGAAGTTTTCACAATAATATTAATTATAATAATAATAATAATAATAATAATAATAATAATAATAATAATAATAATAATAATAATAATAATAATAATAATAATAATAATAATAATAATAATAATAATAATAATAATAATAATAATAATAATAATAATAATAAAATAATAATAATAATAATAATAATAATAATAAAAATAATAATAATAATAATAATAATAATAATAATAATAATAATAATAATAATAATAATAATAATAATAATAACTGCCATCATTAATTGTAGTTAAAATCTAAGTAAGATAGGTATTTGTTCTTTAGTATTTCAATAATAAGTAGTTTTTAATTAATAATTTTTCTAAAAGACTCTAGGATGAGTGAATTCCTTAAAATTTATTTGAATGATGTTCCACCCATCAATGTCCATGTAAGAAATGGCCTTCCGGGATTCAGTTTGACAGTTTTTGATTTGTTTACTGAAATGGATCGTGTACTACCTTGTGGTATAGTTTGGTTCTGTGTTATTAGGTTGTCAGAAGTTGATTTGAGCTCTAGTTATAACTTTAAAGATGTGACTGCTCACCGATAGAGTTTAGAGATCTTGGAGTTTCAATATAGACAAGCTTTTGAAAACTGGGGTTATATTCTCATACTAATTACGGGACCCCATAATATACGAATTACCTTTTTCTGCACTGTAATCAGAGGTTGTAACAAGGTACTCTCACTGGCCCAACTCCATATTTACAGACAATAGAATGGTGGGGATAAATAAGGCTACAGTAATGCTTTTTGTGTGTGTTTTTGAAAGATATGTTTTGAAACAGAGACTCTAATTTTTAAGAATGGATAATTTGGATAGGAGATTGCTAGCATGACTATTAATGTGTACTTTTAGAGTTAGTATATTATTGAATATAACACCTAATAATTTTTCAGATTTGCCTAATAATGAGTGCTTCTTTAGCTTTAAAATTAAAACAACTTGTTTCCATATTTTTTTTTCCTTTTCAGACATGTGTTTTACGTAAGTTTAGAGAGAGTCTAATGGTCCCTACCTACGTTAAAATGCTTTTTAGCTTGTTGTTTACTTTAGTATTTAGTATGTCATCATCTTGATCCAGCATCAGGATCACAGTGTACTCTTCGTATTTGGAATTGTTAATGTAAGAAATTATGAAAGTGTGTGATGTCATTGGTAAATATATTAAAGAATAGCGTCTCCGATATAGATCCTTGGGACATCCCTTGCGATATTGGAGCGAGGGAAGAGTTTATGTTTCCCAAAAGAACAAATTTTGCTCTATCAGATAAGTAAGATTGAAACCATTGAACTGAACCATTAAAGATACCAAGCCTTACCATTTTGTTAAGGTAGTAGGTTGTGTAGAACTACATTGGAATCTCTTTTTCTAGAAATCAAGTGGTAATATGTTTTTCGTTTAGTGATCCGGATAAATTTTCGTAAGGAAGATTAAAGCATCTACTGTGTTGTGGTTTTTAGTAAAACCAAATTGGGTTTGTGAGAGAATGACATTTTTCTTATATAATTAATTAATTAATTGCGTACTAGTTTCTCAATAATTTTAACAGTTGCATGCAGGATTTAGATCTGACGAACATAATAATAATAATAATAATAATAATAATAATAATAATAATAATAATAATATAATATATAAATATATATAATATATATATATATATATATATATATATATATATATTATATATATATATATATATATATATATATATTATATATATATATATATAATATATATAGAGAGAGAGAGAGAGAGAGAGAGAGAGAGAGAGAAGAGAGAAATAAATTAAAATTAAAACACAACCAAAAAGTTTCTTTGTTCCTCAAATTTAAAATAAATCCATTTTTGGCAATTTCTGATAATGTGGAATTTCATTCACTTTAAAATTTTTAATATGTACCAAAAATTTTCTTAATTTTTTTACTATTTTTATTATTTGAATTAAAATTAAAGTACTTAGGAATAGGATTTAATAATTTTTGAACTTCACACCCATAATGATTAAGTTAAATTATATTTTTTCATTTAATTTGCGTTAGGTGGGTACTGTAGGGGTGGTTTTTATTCTGGATTTGTACTCTTTTACTTTCATTTTATTCTTTAACACCCCTCCTTGAATAGGGCTTTGCCGTGAGTGGTGGTGATGTAAAAAAAAAATATAAAAATTAGAAATAATTTTAAAATATATTTTGGGGCAGGATGTTTTATGAATAAAAAAAAAAAGAAATGTCAGATTTACCTTCGACAAAGAGAGTTCGTCTTCAAGGGCTTGTCTTTTTGTATCTAAGTTGTCTATTTCTTGTTGAACTATGTCCAAATCATGCATTAGTGCAGAGTTCACATTCCTGAGTTCCATAAATTTTTCTTTCAGTCCTGGATTCATTGCTGCTATTAAATTTTCTCCCATATGTCTTGCCTGTAGATTGAAAATTACAGAGTGTAGAAGGGATCCTTAAACGGAAACAGTGGCTAAACATTTTTCTAAATTTAATAGTCAAGTATCTATGCTGTGTCTACCAATTATAAATTATTTTAATGACATTTTTAAATTTCATTTTAACTATTCATGAATCAATGAACGAATAAAAGTAAATAGATTTTTGATAGCTGTAATTTCTAATTTATTAATATCAAAGTGAGCGGTTTTGATAGCATTAATGTAGAGAAACATATTTACGTCAAATAGATTTAATTAAAAGAAAGGGTGCATATAAACAGAAGATGGATCCTGTCTTGTTTTTACGCTGCTTTAATTGTTTATGGAATATTCAGTTAAAATATTTGTGAGAGTATTATTAGGACATAAATTATAAACACAGAACAACAAAATTATGTAATGATCAAAGATTTCAGCTGTGACTAAGCAATTATGGTGTCGAAAATTTGCAGAAAACAAAGTATTACCGAAAACAAATATTAGTATGTTCTCCTTTAAAAGAGAAATATTTTAAAATAAAAAATTTTAGGGAATAAAGATTACTTAAATACTTGAAATAGAAGAATAAGAAATTGGAAACCATTCTAGCTCAGTAATATACCTCTTCGATTTCATTCTCAAGTTGTCTCATATAATTTTCCTTTTCTTGCTTTTGAGAAAACAAACTGTCCAGTTTGGACATCTTGTGGTCGTTTTCTTCCTTTAGTTCCATCATGTCCTCAATTACTTCGGCTTGTTCTGTATCTGTGTTCATCAGATCTACTAAAGCATTGTAGTCAGCCAGTGTGCCTTGAAGTTCTGCAAGCACAAAAAAAGGCTTAGGTAAGGAAAAGGCTTTATTAATATCTGATCCTTACGTACATGAAGTAATAGTAGTAGTAGTAGTAAATAGTAGTAGAAGTAGTAGTAATAGTAGTAGTAGTAGTAGTAGTAGTAGTTGTAGTAGTAGATCGCAAACTCTTTAAAAGCAAGGTAATTTCCCTAAATTGTAAAAAACTGAAAATTAAAGCGCTCAACATTTTCAAAATAAAAATAACATAAAATGTATTTCCAAAAAATTTAATATCAACATTTGTTGTAATTTGTAATTTTTAAGATTTTTCTAACACCCTGAATGTATTTCTTCCAAGTGGAAGAAATCTGTTTTAAATCAAATCTTGAGTAAAATAAAGCAATTGCTTTGATAAAGTATCCGGAGCTTTCGTCATAACGCTTTATTTATTTAAGTTAAAAATTACGCAAAATAAGTATTTTAATTACCATTAACTGAAAAAAAAAAAAAATAATTTTTTTAAATACTATCTACTTTTAAGTTAAAAAAAGTTAAATTAAGTTGACCTTACATGATCCATAATATGAAAACACTCAAGAAATTGGACATCATATTGTATTTTACGTTAATAACAGTTAAAGGTAGAATAATAAAAGTCTTGAAACTATTCAAATAAATAAATTATTTAAAAATAAAATTTCACCTTTTAAAAAAAAATATTTCGTGGTAGATTGCTAAAACATTTCAACTCGGTTTTTTTTTTTTTTTTTTTTTTTTTTGGTTTTTTTTTATTCACCTCTACAGTAATACATAATTCTACGGAACAAGTTAACAGCAAAAATTTATTATTTTTTCATTCAAATTAATAATTTTTATATTACATTTACATTCATAATTTCCGATATTCTCGTATATACTACATAGGATACATTTAGGTTTATTTTAATTAAAATTGTGATAGGTAGGATGAGCTGTTCCGTTAGGTTCTTACTCGTATAACTTGAAAAAAAAAACACCAACACACTAATAACATTTCTAAATTTTACTTCCCATTGGCCTTTGGTAAAGGTCGAAACTCAGAAACAATCTCCACCTAAGCCCGGCCTTTTTTTTCCTAAGCCAGAACTCGAAGTTAAAAGAGTGTTGCTAAAACTTTAATAATTTAGTCTAAAATATTGGTAAATGTTGATCAATTTCTAGTCAAGTCCAACAATTTTTAAAATTTATTTTAATTAATTTCATTTTATTTTATTTTTTTAAGTTTTCTTACGATATTATGAACTTATGGTGAAGACTGTCGTATTTAAAGAATATAAATAATAATAATATAATAATATAATAATATATATATATATATATATATATATATATATATATATATATATATATATATATATATATATATATATATATATATATATATATATATATATATATATATATATATATATATATATATATATATATATATATATATATATATATATATATATATATATATATATATATATATATATATATATATATATATATATATATATATATATATATATATATATATATATATAATATTATATATAAATCATATTTTTTATTTTTTTATATTTATTTTATTTTTATATATATATTATACCTGCCTTGGTAAACTATTTCGTCTATGTCTTTCTTCTTCAACCTTTCCATCTTGGTGGAAACGTGCCCTTATATTGCCTGTGCCCAATAACTCTTCAACTACGTTTCCATTTCTATAACCTCCATTCTTTCTGAAGATTTCGAATCTACGCTAAACAAGAAGATTTGCAAACACCTCAATTCTTCTAATCTTATCTTTGATCGCCAGAATGGCTTAGGAAATAAACGCTCTACTGGTGATCATCTTTCACTTCTCTCTGACTCTTGGTTCTCAGCTCTACGGTTTTTCGGTGATTCTTTTGTTGTCACGCTGTACATATCTAAAACTTTCGATAGAGTCTGGCATTCAGCTTTGATTTACAAACTTCCCTCTTTCGGTATCTGTCTTTCCCTCTTTGGTCGTCTCTCTGATTTCCTTTCCGGTCGTTCTATAGTCAGTTCATATTAACTTTATATATAATGCTAACTGTATCATACCTTATTGGGAATGCTGTATACAGTATCTTTAGCAGTTTTAAGCTAACGGAACTTAATAATGCCTTGCAAAATTTTGATTAACCTAATAATGGATACTAACTTAACATCACCTAACATGACCTCAACTGAGAAACCATTCTTAACCTAACACAATGTAATACAGTGCTAAGCCCTGGGTAGCTAAAAACGGTGAACAATATTTATATCCTAATATATCAATAACTAAGTGCCTAACTTAACATATATATCTAATCTATATACATATATATATACTATATATATATATATATATATATATATATATATATATATATATATATATATATATATATACAAATATATATATGTATATATATGCTTATGTTCTATTTGTGATTTTTTAAGTTAAATGTATTGGAACAACTTATATTGTGTTAAATATTTCATTACTTCATTTAATGAAGTTAAACGAAAAAATCACTTTATTAAATTTTCCTTCTATATATAAGCTTATTTTACTTATATTCTGAAACATTTGAGCATTGTATAGAAAATGTATTCATGTTTACGTGTATTTTTATAAATAAAATAAGCAAGTGTTGGACATTAGGTGAGTTTGATGATTACGAGTTTATACTTAAGTGACTTTCCCTCTACTACTATTATCCTAATACTATTTAATAAAAATAATAGCAAACAGATGTCTTGTAAAATAGTCACAATGTAATAATAACATTAACAATAATAATATTGATAATAATAATAATAATAATAATAATAATAATAATAATAATAATAATAATAATAGTAATAATAATAATAGTAATAGTAATAATAAATTGCATGCATTTCCCTTCAACGGATCTAAAAATTACTTTCTGTTCTAAGTTAATTTTCTTTAAGATTATTCTGGAGAATAATTTATAAATAAAATAAAATGAATGATTATATTTCTTTAAAAAAGAGCTTCGTTCACAAACGTAGGATATCTTCAGAGCTTGAAATTATAGCAGTGAATGAATTTACATAAACAAATTGCAATAAAATAAAATGAACATTATAATAATTTTGATAAAATATCAAATAATATTAAGTTTAAGGGATATAACATTGAATTTATGTTACTGTCGGGTCTACAACTTTTAGTGTAAAAAGCCTCTGCAATTTTTAACTTTTGAACTTCATCGGAAGTATACAGGACTTTGAAATGAGTTGATATGTTTTGAAGTGTTGTTTTTCCTTGTTCTACATTAAAGTGTTCATTAATCTTGCTTGGTTTTCTTGATACGCTCTATCTGACAATCTGTTAGTTGTGCATCCAATATACATTCGACGTACAGTCAGACTCAGAGAATTGGAATTGGTGCACATGATGACTATCAGACAAGGTATTTCTTGTAGAAAAATAGAATTACTTCTGAACCCTTTAATAATAATCAAAACATCGAAAAGAACATTGCAAATATTATAAAATTTTACTTTAAATCTTCGAACCCAGTTGATTTTGATAAGGAAGAAAGGTATCTGCGAAAAATATTGAAATCCCACATCAAACTTACAACCAATCAAAGTAACTCTCATCCTGTTTTTCTACAAGAGGTACCTCTTCTGATAGTTATCGTGTTGTGCACCAATTCCAATGCCCTGAGTCTAATTGAACGTCGACGTATATTGGATACTTAACTAACAGATTGTCAGTAGAACGTATCAACATGGATTAAAACAAAGTGAGATTTATGAACACTTCAATGTAGAACATGGATTTATAGGGGGGGGGGGAACCACAGAAGCTTCGCCACTTGTGGCCTCACCCCGCTGGGGGGTTACTCTGGAACCTTACCCTAGCGTCCCAGAGTCGACGATATTCTTCAGTTCCTACTCATAGGTTTCGTGATATGTTTAACGGGAACATATGTCCACCAATGGAAACTACATAGATCATATAGATTTTTCTGCGCATTATTGAAAATCGCATTGGTAATGAATGGCATGAGTCTTATAAATAAATAACCTTTGGCTATGGCTTCAAAAATTTTTGACTTACGTGTGACAAATGGTTACACCTATCGGCATTTCTGTTGCTGCATATAGGGATCTCTCAATCTCATACTATATATATATATATATATATATATATATATATATATATATATATATATATATATATATATATATATATATATATATATATATATATATATATATATATATATATATATATATATATATATATATATATATATATATATATATATATATATATATATATATATATATATATATATTAAATAATTTATGGATAAATTATGTGTGTGTGTGTGTGTGTGTGTGTGTGTGTGTGTGTATATGTATAGTACATGGATAGTGTGTGGGGTATATTAGCTTATACGTATATTATAGCTTACTATATATATATATATATATATATATAGTATATATATATATATATATATATATATATATATATATATATATATATATATATATATATATATATATATATATATATATATATATATATATATATATATATATATATATATATATATATATATATATATATATATATATATATATATATATATATATATATATATATATATATATATATATATATATATATATATATATATATATATATATATATATATATATATATATATATATATATATATATATATATATATATATATATATATATATATATATATATATATATATATATATATATATATATATATATATATATATATATATATATATATATATATATATATATATATATAAATATAATATATATAGGGGGAGGACGTAGCGCCGTCCGAAGCTATGCAAGTACCCCCCATTGGGCATAACCCACGGAGTGATAGGATGGGCTAGACCATTCCGTTTCACTCCGTTGCCCTTTGGTTCGTTCCTTTTCGCGTTTCACCTTCTCAGGGGTCTCTAGTGTACCTCCGCCCCACTCTGGAGTGTCTATGCTCCTACTACCTCTCCACCCCAATTCTTCACACGTTCCCACATTTTACAAGCGCTTACTCTTACATTACCTTTATAACAAATCAAAATGGCGAAACCGACAGCTGCCTCGGAGATGCTGCGAGGGGCGGCATCCAAAGAATGCCCCTCACCTCCATCATCACTTGGGAGTTGGCGGCCTCCGATGATGGGGATGGTGCCACCACGACCCGGCGTCCGGCTTGCCCCGGTGCACGGTCTTCTTTTCTTCATTAATTTCTGCAACATTCGTGTCTCTTTTCTAATTTCCCCTTTGTCGAACACCATCTCTCTTCTTCTAAACCTCATCTCCTGTTTCTAACCGAAACTCAGTTGCTTGAGTGTGCTGACAGCAAATCTTATTCTGTTAAATCCTACTGTCTCTATCCTCAATTTTCAGCCAAAGGCGGTTGTTGCGCATATGTGCGCAACGATGTTATTTGCTCTCGTGTCTCTTAATTTGGAGTCTCCTGAATTTTCTACCTTATGGCTTAAGCTCTCTTGCAATTCTACTACTAAATTTATTTGTTCTGTTTATTTATCTCCTAATTCCACTGACTATAAAAATTTCTTCGACTATTTAAACTCCAAAATAGAGCACATTCTATCTTCTTCTCCTTTCTCTGAAATCATCATTTTAGGTGATTTCAATGTTCACCACCGCCAATGGCTTTCATCTAGTTCTCATGATACAGCCGGTGAACTCGCCTTCAACTTTTCTATCCAGAACAACCTTGAGCAGTTGGTGCAACTCCCTACCCGTATCCCTGATCGCCTTGGTGATGAACCCAACATACTTGATCTTTTCCTTACTTCTAATCCTTCTCCTTATACTGTTAAACTCTTTCTTCCTCTGGGTTCATCCGATCACCTTCTTATCTCCGTATCTTGTTCTGTCTCTTCAAGTCTTCCGCAAGAACGACCCCCGCCTTCGGCGAGGAGACGTTTGTGGCACTTCGGTGCTGCTAGCTGGTCTGACTTGCTGTTGTACTTCTCTGATTTCCCATGGAATGATTATTGCTTTCGTGGGAGGGATTCCTCGGAGTGTGCTGAGCGCATAACCGAGGTGATTCTCTCTGGCATGGAGGCGTACATTCCATATTCTTTCCCTTCTACTAAACCTAACAAACCTTGGTTTAACTCTACTTGTTCTCGTACCATCCGCGGCAGGGACGCTGCCTTCAGAGATTACCGTCGTCTTCAAACCCCTGAAACCCATTCAACTTATATTTCATCCCGGAATCGTGCAAAATCTATTCTTCGAGATACCAAAAACTCTTTTCTCCGTCGCAAATGCAATAATCTTTCTGGTTCCTCTTCCTCTCGCCCTTTCTGGCATTTTGCAAAAAATGTCAACTCTAACTTTGCTTCTTCCTCTTTCCCTCCTCTAGTTTCTTCTGATGGTACAACTGCAATTTTACCTTCTACTAAAGCTGAACTCTTTGCTCAAACTTTTGCTTCTAATTCTACCTTAGACGATTCCGGAGCTGTTCCTCCTCCTTCAACCCCCTCCAACTCATTTATGCCTAATATTATAATTTCTTCTAAAGATGTCATTTCTGCTCTCTCTGAGCTTAACACTAAGAAGGCGTATGGTCCTGATGGTATTCCTCCTGCGGTTCTCAAAACTTGTGCTTCCGAGCTTGCACCCTGCCTTGGTAAACTATTTCGTCTTTGCCTTTCTACTTCAACCTTCCCTTCTTGCTGGAAACGTGCGCTCATTCAGCCTGTGCCGAAGAAGGGGACCCTTCTCAACCCTCTAACTATCGTCCAATTTCTTTAACCTCCGTTCTTTCTAAAGTTTTCGAATCTATCCTCAACAGGAAGATTTGGAAACATCTCAATTCTTCTAATCTTATCTCTGATCGCCAGTATGGTTTTCGTAAAGAACGTTCTACTGGTGATCTTCTTTCCCTACTTTCTGACTCTTGGTCCTCCGCTCTCCGGGGTTTCGGTGAGTCTTTTGCTGTGGCGCTAGACATATCGAAAGCCTTCGATAGAGTCTGGCACAAAGCTTTGATTTCCAAACTTCCCTCTTTCGGAATCTATCCTTCTCTCTGTGACCTTCTCTCTAATTTCCTTTCCGGTCGTTCTATAGCAGATGTTGTAGACGGCCACCGTTCATCCTATAAATCTATAAACAGTGGTGTTCCTCAAGGATCTGTCCTATCCCCAACTCTTTTTCTAATTTTCATCAATGATCTTCTCTCTATTACTTCATCTCCTATACATTCCTATGCCGATGACTCCACCCTTCATTATTCCTTTCAATTTGAAAGACGTCCCTCCCAACAGCAGTTGATAGATTCAAGAAGGATGGCCTTGGAGCAACTAACCTCTGATCTTTCTCGTATTTCAAATTGGGGCAGAGAAAACATGGTCGTTTTTAATGCCTCAAAAACTCAATTCCTCCATCTTTCTACTCGACACAATCTTCCACACAACTATGAACATCTTCTTCGAAAACACTCAACTCAAACCTTCATCTATTCTCAATATTCTCGGTGTTTCTTTTTCTCGTGATCTTTCTTGGAAAGATCACATTACTTCTCTCTCTAAACAAGCTTCTAAGAGGTTGAGTGTTCTGAGGCGCCTTCATAATTTTTTTGCGCCAACTCAGTTGCTTGCTCTGTATAGGGGTGTTGTTCGCCGCTTTATGGAGTACGCCTCGCATATCTGGGGTGGTTCCACACATACAGCTCTTCTTGAAAAGGTGGAGTCTAGGGCTTTTCGTCTTATCAACTCTCACGCTCTTACTAACTCTCTCCAATCTCTTTCTTCCCGTCGAATTGTTGCGTCACTTTCTCTATACTATCGCTATTACAACGGACATTGCTCTTCTGAACTCTCACGTCGCATACCTCCTCCGTTGAGAAGGACCCGTGCGACACGACTTTCTACACAGTCTCATAATTTCTCTGTCCAACTCTCCGACCCCAGACTTAACCGCTATGCTCACTCTTACATATACTCTACTGGTAAAGTCTGGAACACACTCCCTTCATCTGTTTTCCCAACTTCCTTTGTCTTGTACACTTTTAAACGCCGTGTATCGGGTCACGTCGACCTTTAGCGACCCGATTTCGAATACTCCCCAACTCTGGTGGATTATGGTAGGCCTTTGGCCTTTGCCCACCAGAGGAGACATAAAAAAAATAAATAAATAAAAAAAAATAAATAAATATATATATATATATATATATATATATATATATATATATATATATATATATATATATATATATATATATATATATATATATATATATATATATATATATATATATATATATATATATAATAATAAATATAATATATATATAATATATATATATATATATATAATATATATATATATATATATATATATATATATATATATATATATATATATATATATATATATATATATATATATATATATATATATATATATATATATATATATATATATATATATGCGTATTTGTGTGTTTCTGTAAGTTGGTGTGTGGCTGAGTGTGTGTGCTTGTAAAGAAAGCTTACCACACAATTCTTGGGCGACTTCCTTTACTTTCTTGTCATAAGTTAAGAAGGATGATTGTTCTTCTTTCATTCCCTCAGTTTCTTTCTTCATTTTTCCGATTTCGGAGATCAATTCGGTGTATTTTTTCCGCAGCAAACCCATGTAATAACTCTTGTCTTGTACCTGTGTTTAAAAGAGACAGTTAGGTAAAGAAAGGTGTTACCAGTGTGCTGTACTTTTTCATCATATTAATGTCGTGTTGCTCACTGTTCGAATAACTCGTCGATCCTAGCGTTACGTGACCAGTATATTTTCCTTTACAGCATATTTTTTTTATCTATATTATTTAAATGAAAAACTTTGTCATTCTCAGAGAATTAATTATTTTATATAGAGTATGAGAAATCAAAAAGAAGGCCATGGAGAGAAGAATAGACTCCGAAAGAGGGAAGTTTTGGATATCGATTTTTCCAGCAAAGGATTCACCGAAATGCTGAAGAGGACCAAGAGTCAGAAAGAAGAAAAAGATGATCACCAGTAGAGAGTTTTTACGTAAATCATACTGGCGATCAGAGAAGATTAGAAGATTAGAATTAAGATGATTCCAAACCTTCTTCTTAAGGATAAATTAAAAAAGAATGGAGGGTGATGAAAGATAACGGCAGTTGGACGGTTGAGAGGGGTTCCTCTTTTTCGGAACATGCTGTATGAACGGACATTTTTAAAGCAAGAAGGAAAGGTTGAAGTAGAAAGGCAAAGACGAAATAGTTTACCAAGTCAGAGATCAATCTAAGAAGTACAAGTTTTGAGAAACACAGGAGAGATACCATTAGGACCGTACACATTTTTAGTGTTAAGCTCAGAGAAAGCAGAAATGACATCTTTAGAAGAAATTACAATTTTAGGCCTAAATAAGAAGGAAGGGTTGAAGGAGAAGGAATAGCTCCGGAATCGTCTACGGTTGAATTAGAGGAAAAGTTTGAGCGAAGATTTCAGCTTTAGAGGAAGGCAAAACGGCAGTTGTACCGTCTGAAGATACTAGAGGAGGAAAAGAGGAAGAAGCAAAGTTAAAGTTGAAATTTTTTTCAAAATGCCGTAAAGGGCGTGAAGAAGAACCAGAAAGATTATTGCATTTTCTAAGGAGAAATGAGGATTTGGTGTTACTGAGAACAAATTTGCAATTTTGGTTATCGCTGAAGCAGCATCCTGCAGTTAACAGCACGAGAAGAAGCAGAGTTAAACCAAGGTTTGTTATTTTTAAAAGGAAAGAAAAAATATGGAATGTAAGCTTCCATGCAAAAGAGAATCACCTCGGTAATGCGTTCCCCACACTCCGAGGGACCCGCAAAGAAGCAATAATCTTTTCACGGAAATCAAAGAAGTACAGCCTCAAGTTCGACCAGCTTGCAGCACCAAAATGCCACAAACATCTTTCTTGCGGAAGATTTGAAAACATAGAACAGGATACACAGAAAAGAAGGTGATTGATTTTAATAGGGTAAGGAAAAGAAATGGAAGTTATAAAAAGGTCTAAAAGTTCATTTCCAAGGTGATCAGGGATTCGAGTGAGAAGCTGCTCCAACTGCTCAAGGTCATTTTGGATAGAGGAATAGAAGACACCTTCACAGGCTGTATATGTGAACTAGAAGTCTGCCATCAGCGATGGGGAACATTGAAATCACTTAAAATGATCATTTCAGAGAAGGGAGAAGAGAGAATTTTCGGAGAATTTTGGATTGTCAGCAGAATTAGGAGATAAACAAACTAATCGCATGAATTTAGTGGTAGAATGGCAAGAGAGCCTAAGTCATAAGTTAGAAAATTCGGGATACTCCAAGTAAGAGACACGAAGAACAAACAACCTCGTTGTCGCATATTGCACAACAACCTCTTTTTATTGAAAATGGAAGATAAAGACAGTATGAGAAATAAGAAAAGAGCTTGCTTTGAGAACACTCAAGCACCTGAGTTTCGGTCTAGAATAAGAGGTGAGGTCTAAAAGAAGAGAGGTGATGCTCAGCAAAGGGAAAATTGGATTGAAGTCCTCGAATGTTATAGAAAATAGTGAAAAAAAACCTTGCATCTTGTCACTCGGCTGCAAAGTCATGGAGCAACAACCCCATCACCGGAGGCCACCAACTAGCAAGTGGTGATGAGGGGCTATTTTTTGAAGCCGCTTCTCTTTGCTTCTCCGAGGCTACTGTTGGGGATGTAATAAGTATTATGTTTTTTAAAAGGACGTGTTGTCGGTAATAGTTTTCATTGAGTGTTAAAGGAGAACCTACTCAGTGTAGAAGAATGTGGAAACGAGCGCGAAAGGGTGAGTACCATTGGGCAGTGGAGTGAAATGGAAAGTTCCTTTAACAGCCCATATACCCAATCGGGGGTTATATTATCTCTTCGGGGTTACTACTCCAACCCCTCACTTATTATTTACTTATTAAATACTTCAGAATCTTTTAAATAAATAAATGAATAAATAACCTTAATACTTTTTCGCACAGGAATACCAACCTTTCTCTGCTGTCCTTTGCTTCCAGTTTTCATTGCACTCACTCCTTCTCTTGTTATCGGTCTCTCTTCTACGGTAATCTAATAATAATAATAATAATAATAATAATAATAATAATAATAATAATAATAATAATAATAATAATAATAATAAACAATAATTATCATCACAGTTTAATTCGAAGGTGAATTTTATATGCAGAATAAATTTTAACAAATAGAGTAAATTTTAACTGTTTAATTAACTGCATCTGGACTAGTCTCAAGTAGTTAAAACCAAACAAGAATGAGGATGCTGTGGCTATTACTTCTCACTTCCCCCACCCCCACCTCCCAAAAAACTAATGCAAGTAATTAATAAAAGTAAAAAAGTTCCTACATTTTTAACATATAATATATATATATATATATATATATATATATATATATATATATATAATATATATATATATATATATATATATATATATATAGCAAAAATAGGATTGCAAACAATGCGTAGAAAGGCATACTTGAAAAGTTATTAACAGTTAACATTTATTGACAAAACCATATATTAATAATTTCAAGTATGCCTTTCTACGCATTGTTTGCAATCCTGTTTTTGCTAAAAATAAGGTTCCCGAGGAACAAAATCTCTATATATATATATATATATATATATATATATATATATATATATATATATATATATATATATATATATATATATATATATATATATATATATATATATATATATATATATATATATATATATATATATATATATATATATATATATATACGAGTATTCTGCTATTAAAATTTCTATTTGCATTATGACAGAGAGGATTTTAAATTTCATAAAATTATCCCAAAATATCCAAGAAATTAGAAGCTTTTTTTTTCAGAATATTAAATTACAATTTAAATTATTTTTAGTAATTGTCTGTCTTATACTTTTATATGCATTTAATGCAATTTTTACACAAATTAGTATTTGAAAAGAAAAAAGAATTCAATATATCTATAAAAATAAATTTAGGTTATTAAAAAGACTTGGGTGGATTTTCAAGCTATTTTCTATTTATATTTATTTTGCTTTCATGTAAAGGCATTAATAACCTTTAAGGAGTGAAGATTCATTGAACATCTCAAATCCTACGCCTCTGTTGGAGATCTTCACGTAAAAACTATTATAGGATGTTGCCTAATATTCGACACTCATACACTCAACGTAAATGCTACGAAAAGAGCTTGATATTAATAGAACTGCTATGATTATAAGTGGAAGTAGGAGTAGCTACAACAAGGGGGAAGTAAAAAGAGTAGCAGTTTTTTACCGGGGTATTAAATCCAATTCCAGTTGCAAGACCAGATCTGGTACCAGGTCTCTGCACAGACGCGGTTGAAATCAGTCTGGAAGCAGTTCCTGGTAGTCCTCTCCGACCAGAGCTGATTGGTCTCGATGTTGATGGTCTTCCGGAGGTTGAAGGTCTACTAGATCCATCACCCTTAATATAAAGATGCACATAATATATATATATATATATATATATATATATATATATATATATATATATATATATATATATATATATATATATATATATATATATATATATATATATATAATATAAAATAATAATAAAATAGCCCAGTAGCAAAATAAATATGATGGCAAACTTTTTCGGACAAACTTCCCTTTTCAAGCCAAAGTTAAAAGAATTCAGAGTTAAAAGGTAAGATTAAAAAATAAAACGGAGCCCAGCCCCAAGGAGAGCGATTAAAATAATGAGAGGAAGAGTCAGGGAATAAAACAACAAACGTTCACCTGCAACTCTATATAAATTGCAATCTAATATTTTTTTTTTATATTTTGGAATTAATTTTAATTAAACTGTTTAGTACGAAACTGTCAACATCCAAACTTATTTTATTGTTATTAAAAGTGTTTTTGAGTTATGAATGACAAATGATTCCATCAGTTTTCTTAAAAAGATGCCATTCTCCCTACAGATCATAATGGCATCCGTGATAAAAATTCCATGATTATTTTCATTTTTATGCTGATATACTGCACTAAGTTTGTTGCCCACTCTTAGATCATAATCATGCTGATACATTCTACATGAAAAATCAGCAGTCTCACCAATATATCACCCTGAACAATCTCTACAAGAAATAGCGTAAACAGCATTGACATTAATTTTACCTTCATCTACACCCCACCCCTGTCAAAAGAAAAGAATTTTTAATATTGTTTTTTTGCCATAAACTATGTTAACTTGTGTTGGCACTAAAGATTTTATATTTAAATTTAAAATAGTTGGCAGTAAAAATAAATTATCAGTAGAGAATTTGCTTCTTGCATTAGAATTATAGAATCTCCTCCAAGCCTTGAATACTGCATTCGAAATGAAATTTTCATTATAACCTAATTTCCTAAAATTACTTGTAAGGAAAGTTAGTCCTTCGTCCAAATATTGTGAGCAAAGACTGTAAGCGCGAAGGAACATGCTTGACATTATAGAACTTTTAGTACATGATATATGGCCTGAAAACCAATGAATATAGTCAAACGAATGTATCAGCATGATTATGATCTAAGAGTGGGAAATAAAAAAGTGCATCATATCAGCATAGAAATGAAAATAGCAATAGAATTTTTATCACAGATACCATTATGATATGTAGGGAGAACGACATTTTTTAAGAAAACTGATAGAATCAAATGTCATTCATAACTAACACTTTTAATAACAATAAAATAAGTTTGGATGTTGACGATTTTGTACTAAACAATTTAAAATTAATCCCAAAATACAAAAAGAAAATTAATTTGTAATAAAAAAAGTACGATTTTAAATATATAAATATATATATATATATTGTTGAAAATTTTGAATTGAATTTGAATATATTTTTTTTTATTTTTATTTTTTTATTTTTTATTTTTATATTGAGTTGCCGGTGAGCGCTTCTCATTTTATTCTCTGATACTTCCTCTCATTATTTTAACCGCTCTCATTGGGGTTGCTCTCCGTTTTAATTATTAAATTTTACCTTTTAACTCTGAATTCTTTTAACTTTAGCTTGAAAAGGGAAGTTTGTCCGAAAACGTTTGCCATATTTTATTTTACTACTAGGTTATTTTAGTTTGTGTTGTATACTGCGGTTATTGCGATAGTCTTATATATATATATATATATATATATAATATATATATATATATATATATATATATATATATATATATATATATATATATATATATATATATATATATATATATATATGCCGTGTACCATATTATAACTGTATAGTGATTGACTCACGTGCTTGAAGAGCGCCGTTTGATCCCCTTGCATTATAGGTATTATCTATATAAAATAGATAATATATATGATATATATGTATATATATATATATATATATATATATATATATATATATATATATATATATATATATATATATATATATATATATATATATATATATATATATATATATATATATATATATATATATATATATATATATATATATATATATATATATATATATATATATATATATATATATATATATATATATATATATGCGCTCGATATTTCTAAGTCATTTGACCGGGTATGCCATGCATCACTGCTTTCAAAGCTCCCCTCTTTTGGGTTTCTTCCTTTTTCTTTGATTACTCATGTCTGATTTTCTTTCCAATCGTTCCATTTCTGCAGTTGTTGATTAGATGACTTCTTCTTCCTTTTCTGTCATCAGCGGTGCTCTTCTAGGTTCTGTTTTGTCTCCAGCTCTATTCTTACTTTTCATTAATGATTTTCTCAGCAGCTCATCTAAATCTATTCATTCATATGCCGATGCATCGACCTTTCATTCTTCTACTAATTTGAAATCTGCTCCCTATAATGCATCAAAAGCTTTCTCTCGCATTAGTATTTCAGATTCTATTCTTCCTGATCTGGATATAATTTCTCAGTTTAGTCGTCCCTATTTTATGAAATTCAACTCTTTAAAATCTCAACTTCTTGAAATCTCTCCCTCAAAGACACCTCCTAAGTTTTCAAAATCTTTCGATGGTTCTCCCGTCCCTCCTGCATCATTGGCCTGAACATAAACAAAAAAAATGTCTTGGAAACCTCACATCGCATTGGTTGCTAGGGCGGCCTCAAAGAAGCTGGTAGTTCTGTAACGACTGCGAGAATTTTTCTTCTTCGCATTTACTCCAAATATACAAGGGTCGTCTCCACAGTTGTATGGAATACTGAGCTCATATCTGAGGTGGTTCAAATTTCATCAGTCATTTGGATAGGGTCAAGTCAAAAGCTAAATGAGTTTTAAGCTGTTACTCTCTTTCTCTCTTTCCAATCCACTTGACCCATTATCTTTGAGACATAAAGCTGGTGCCTTTTATCTTTTCTATTAGTACTACAGAATCAAATGCTCGAGGGAATTGTCCACTCGTATCATCTACTTTACGGCGCATTCGTATCACGAAGGGTGCATTGCCTGCACCTGAATTTTGTATGGACATAGGCAACTTCAAACTCCAGTAACTCATGCAACTTATATTTCATTCCGGAATCGTGTAAAATCTATTCTCCGTAACTCTAAAAACTCCTTTCTCCGTTTAAAATGCAACAATCTTTCTGGTTCAACTTCCTCACGCCCTTTCTGGAATTTTTCAAAAAATGCCAACTCTAACTTTGCTTCTTCTTCTTTCCCTCCGAAAGTATCTTCTGACGGTACAACTGCCGTTTTGTCTTCCTCTAAAGCTGAACTCTTCGCTCAAACTTTTGCTTCTAATTCAAACTTAGATGATTCCGGAGCTGTTCCTACTCCTTCAACCCCCTCCAACTCATTTATGCCTAAAATTATAATTTCTTCTAAAGACGTTACTTCTGCTCTCTGAGCTTAACACTAAGAAGGCGTACGGTCATGATGGTATCCTTCCTGTGGTTCTCAAAAATTGTGCTTCCGAGCTTGCACCCTGCCATGGTAAACTTTTTCGTCTATGCTTTTCTACTTCAACCTTCCATTCTGGAAACGCTCGCTCATTCAGTCTGTGCCGAAGAAGGGGGACCCCTCTCAACCCTCTAACTATCGCCCCATTTCTATAACCTTCGTTCGTTCTAAAGTTTTCGAATCTATCCTTAACAGGAAGATTTGGAAATATCTCAGTTCTTCTAATCTTATCTCAGATCACCAGTATTGCTTTCGTAAGAAACACTCTACTGGTGATCTCCTTTCCCTTCTCGCTGACTCTTGGTCCTCCGCTCTTCGGCATTTCGGTGAATCTTTTGCTGTTGCGCTAGGCATATCGAAAGCTTTCGATAGTGTTTGGCACAAAGCTTTGATTTCCAAACTTCCGTCTTTCGGAATCTATCCTTCTCTCAGTGACCTTTTATCTGATTTCCTCTCCTGTCAATCTATAGCAGCAGTTGTAGACGGCCACCGCTCTTTTTTTAAATCTATTAATAGTGGTGTTCCTCAAGGATCTGTCCTATCATGAACACTTTTTCTACTTTTCATTAATGACCTCCTCTCTTTTACTTCATCTCCTATCCTGATGACTCCACTCTTCATTACTCTTTTCAATTTGAAAGGCGCCAGTCCCAACAACAGTCACTAGACGCAAGGAAGGTTGCCTTGGAGCAGCTGACCTCTGATCTATCTCGTACTTCAAAAAAGGGGCAGAGAAAACATGGTTGTTTTTAATGCCACCAATCCTCAATTCCTCCATCTCTCTACTCGACACAATCTTCCATACAACTATATCTTCTTCGAAGACACCCAATTCAGACCTTCATCTGTTCTTAATATTCTTGGTGTTTCCTTTTCTCGTGATCTTTCTAGGAAAGATCCCATTACCTCTCTTTCTAAGCAAGCTTCTAAGAGGTTATGTGTTCTGAGGAGCCTTCAGTATTTCTTTAATCCACCCCAGTTGATTGCTCTGTGTAGAGGTGTTGTTCGCCCCTGTATGGAGTATGCGTCACACATCTGGGGTGGTTCCACTCATACTTTCCACTCATACTAGGGCTTTCCGTCTTATCAACTCTCCTGCTCTCATCTCACTAATTCTCTCCAGTCTCTTTCTGCCCGTCGAATTGTTGCGTCCCTCTTTCTATACTATCGCTATTACAATGGACACTGCTCTTCTGAACTCTCTCGTCGCATACCTCCTCTACTGAGAAGGGCTCGTGCGACTCAACTTTCTACACAGTGTCATCCTTTCTCTGTCCAACTCTCTGACCCCAGACTTAACCGCTATGCTCTGTCCTACATATACTCTACTGGTAAAGTCTGGAACATACTCCCTTCTTCTATTTTCCAAACTTCCTATGACTTACACACCTTCAAACGTCGCGTATCAGGCCACGTCGGCCTTTAATTTGACCAGGTTCCTGTCTTTCTTCCTAACTCTGGTGGAATTTTAGTAGGCCTCTGCCCTTCGCCCACCAGAGGTGAAATAAAATATATACTATATATATATATATATATATATATATATATATATATATATATATATATATATATATATATATATATATATATATATATATATATATATATACATTAAAAATTAGTCCATTGAACACTAAGCTAAACTACTTCGGTAAACAATGTTTTCAAATACCTGGAAAGCTGTACTTCTCCCAGTTTCTGGTCTCTGAAAGCCTGTATTTCTCCCAGTTTCTGGTCTTTGGAAAGCTATACTACTTCCAGTATCAGGTCTCATGAAAGGCAGAGGATACTGAACCCCTCCTGTCAGTGGGCGACCTCCGTGACCAGTTATTGGGCGACTCTCTCCTCCTTTAGTAAAGAGAAATAGAATTATAAGTTGTTTCTTAACAGTACTTAATAATACTAAATGAAAAACAGTAACAAAAGCACAGGTATTTATAATAATAATAATAATAATAATAATAATAATAATAATAATAATAATAATAATAATAATAATAATAATAATAATAATAATAATAATAATAATAAATGAAAAAAAAACAACGCAAATGATAATAATAATAATAAAAAAATAACAGCAAAAATGTAAATAATAATAATAATAATAATAATAATAATAATAATAATAATAATAATAATAATAATAATAATATACTAACGGCACAAGAATTTTTAACTTAGATGAAACTGGAACTTCTCAGCAGTAACAAAGGTCAAAATGAATTTTTGCCCCTAAAGTTGTTAAGCCATTAAACAAAGTCATGCTGCATTGTAAGCTCTTCTGGTGTTGCACTTGGTTTTCTCAAGAGTATATTTTAAGGACCACATGCTTAATGGTGTACTCCTCATGTACTCTTTGGCTTGCTGCACCATTAGAGTGGCTGTACATCAATTTTTTCGCAAAGGCAATGAAGCATTTTGTAAAACACTCGAACTTTTTCAAGGTAAATCCAACACTTCTAATTTATGACAATCATGAAAGTCACCTTTTGATACTAGCTATTGAAATGACCAAAGAAAATGGAGTTAATTAACTCACAGTTCCTCCTCATTGCAGTAATAAAATTTTACTCATATTTTCCTAGTTTTTCAATCATTTCAAACACATTTTAACTGTGCTGTAGAACCATGGCTCTTATATCATCCTAGAGTAACACTCACCATTTATCAAATTGCAGTGTGTTGGAAAAGTTATCGAAAAATCAATGACACTACCCAACAGTGTCTGGATTTAAAAATCAGGGTTTCTTTTTTTTCAAAGTTGATTTCCTAACCATTTCTGTAACTGACCAACCAATGGGGTCAGACTGAAAAACAAACGCATAATCTCTCCAACTGCAAGTACATCAAGAGTTAATAACGTAACTCTCCTGGAAGATAATAACGAACAGAGGGATAAAATTAAAAACATTACCTCTTCACAGTCCAGTGACCTCAACATGTTCCTTGGCTTACATAAGGTTGAAATTAAAAAGTATAAAATATAAGAAGAAAGAAGGAAAGTTATATTCCTACGGATACTCCTGTTAATGGAAGCTTGGCAGCTCGCGATAAACAAAGAAGTGTTACGAAGAATACCATTTCAAGGAAGCCATCGTAAAGATTATTTAGAGTAGAAGTAGATACATATGATGGTGAGCAGTCTCTAGTTTTGATGTTTTCTGATGATGTAAACTGTTTCAAAGAGGAGGAAGTACTCAAAAAACTCATGAATTAAGAGTGGGAAATTTCGTTCTTATAAAATTTGAAGCAAAGATTACAATCTTCTATGTAGAAAAATTTTGAAATAAGAAATGCAGATGGGGATTTTTAAAATCAGTCATCTTATAAAGCTACTAAAAAAATCAGGGAAAATTTATTTTCTCAAAAAAAACGGATATTGTTTCTGTATATGTACAGTATTTGTTAATGACCATTTCAATGGTCCTACAACAGCCTTTAGCTATTGGCAAGACCAAAAGAAATAAATCTTATCGCAAAATCTTATCGATAAAAAGTAAAGAAAAAAAAAAAAACCTTGGTAACATTGTATCCCTCTACCACACACACACGCACGCACACACACACACACACACACACACACACACACACATATATATATATATATATATATATATATATATATATATATATATATATATATATATATATATATATATATATATATATATATATAATTTTTTTAATTTTTTTTATGTCTCCTCCGGTGGGCAAAGGCCAGAGGCCTACCAAATTCCACCGGAGTTGGGAAAGATCTATAATCATGGTCGATGGTGGCCGACGTGTCCAGACACACGGCGTTTGAAAGTATGCAAGTCAAAGGAAGTTGGGAAAACAGATGAAGGGAGTGTGTTCCAGACTTTACCAGTAGAGTATATGTAAGACTGAGCATAGCGGTTAAGTCTGGGGTCGGAGAGTTGGACAGAGAAAGGATGAGAATGTGTAGAAAGGCGTGTCGCACGAGCTCTTCTCAATGGAGGAGGTATGCAACGAGAGAGTTCAGAAGAGCAGTGTCTGTTGTAATAGCGATAGTAAAGAGAGAGTGACGCAACAATTCGATGGGCAGAAAGAGATTGAAGAGAGTTAGTAAGAGCAGGAGAGTTGATGAGACGAAATGCCCTTGACTCCACCTTCTCTAAGAGAGCTGTATGTGTGGAACCACCCCAGATGTGCGAAGCATACTCCATACAGGGACGAACAACACCCCTATACAGAGCAAGCAACTGGGGTGGCGTGAAGTAATTCTGAAGGCGCCTCAGAACACCCAACCTCTTAGAAGCTTGTTTAGAAAGAGAAGTAATGTGATCTTTCCAAGAAAGATCACGAGAAAAAGAAACACTAAGAATATTAAGGACAGATGAAGGCTTGAGTTGTGTGTTTTCGAAGAAGATATCATAGTTGTGTGGAAGATTGTGTCGAGTGGAGAGATGGAGGAACTGAGTTTTTGAGTCATTGAAAACAACCATGTTTTCTCTGCCCCAATTTGAAATACGGGAAAGATCAGAGGTTAGTTGCTCCAAGGCTACCCTTCTCGAGTCTATCAACTGCTGTTGGGTGGGACGTTTTTCAAACTGGAAGGAATAATGAAGGGTGGAGTCATCAGCATAGGAGTGGATAGGAGATGAGGTGATGGAGAGAAGGTCATTAATGAAGAGTAGAAAAAGTATTGGTGATAGTACAGAACCCTGAGGAGCACCACTGTTAATAGATTTAAAGGATGAACGGTGGCCGTCTACAACAGTTGCTATAGAACGTCCGGAAAGGAAATTAGCGAGAAGATCACAGAGAGAAGGATAGATACCGAAAGAGGGAAGTTTAGAAACCAAAGCTTTGTGCCAGACTCTATCGAAGGCTTTCGATATGTCCAGCGCGACAGCAAAAGATTCACCGAAATGCCGAATAGCGGAGGACCAAGATTCAGAGAGAAGAGAAAGAAGATCACCTGTAGAGCGTTTCTTACGAAAGCCATACTGGCGATCAGAGATAAGATTAGAAGAATTGAGATGCTTCCAAATCTTCCTGTTAAGGATATATTCGAAAACTTTAGAGAGAACGGAGGTCAAAGAAATAGGACGGTAGTTGGAGGGTTGAGAGGGGTCCACCTTCTTCGGCACAGGTTGAATGAGCGCACGTTTCCAGCAAGAAGGGAAGGTTGAAGTAGATAGACAAAGACGAAATAGTTTACCGAGGCAGGGTGCAAGCTCGGA
>SEYY01021369.1:10000-22500 GCA_009176605.1 Armadillidium nasatum | reverse complement strand
CGCAAGGATAAATCGCTCACATTTCCCGCTCCGGCCAGGCCTCGAACCCTGGACCTCTCGATTGCTATCACGAGTGCTCGATCGACTGAGCTATATATAATATATATATATATATATATATATATATATATATATATATATATATATATATATATATATATATATATATATATATATATTATATAATATATAAGTCCCTACTTTTCTTGTATGATCTGACTTCCATAATCTATAAACTTCCATAATCTATACACATATAAACTCTCACAGACAATTTCTATATAGAAAATAGTGTTACCAATATATGTATGTAACTGCTTAAATAGCAGACATTAATTTTCTATATAAAAATAGTCTGTGAGAGTTTTATCAGACTAAAAAACCTCTGTTATATAACTGTCTGCGAATAATGGATTCAACCTTTGACCTCGTTGCCCTTGGCCCGAGTTGCGGTCGGGGAGATCCTTTGGGATTTGACGTGGCGACGGAATGTTGTGAGCAAGTTCCGAAGCGATTTCCTTTTGTGTCCCCGTAGCCTAATGGATAACGCATAAGACTACCATCTTAAAGGTCGCTGGTTCGAGTCCAATAGCAGACACTAATTTTCTATATAGAAATAGTCTGTGAGAGTTTTTGCAGACTAAAAAACCTCTGTATATATATATATATATATATATATATATATATATATATATATATATATATATATATATATATATATATATATATATATATATATATATATATATATATATATATATATATATATATCAGGACTCTTTCGGCATCCTTACTCCCAGATTTTAGAGACCACTTTAGCAACTGTTGTTTCCAAGAAAACTTGTTTATGTTCAGATCAAAAATGTTTATTTTGTTCACTGGGAAATGGCACAGTCGTCGAAGGAGGTGGGAGAGTTGAGAGGTGTTTTTGAGCTGGAATTGAGAAGTTGAGTATTTAAAAAGTTGAATTTATTTCACAAGGTTGCTGGGACTTTATCGAAAATTTTTGTTCAAATATTATATATATATATATATATATATATATATATATATATATATATATATATATATATATATATAATATATATATATATATATATATATATATATAATATATAATATATATATATATATATATATATATATATTATATATATTATATATGTAATATATACTGGTGATGTTCTCTCACTTCACTTTTTTTTCCTTTGTCTTCTGCTCTTAGATATTTTAGTGAATACATTGCTATAACGCTAAAATATATATGGCAATAGCCTTCGTAAGAATCAGGCTCAAAGCTTTGATTTTTATATTTCTCTCTTTCGGCATATTCTTTTTGATTTCCTTTCTGATTACTCCATAGAAGCAGTTGTAGAGTGCCACCGTTCTCCTTAAAATCTAATAATAGTTGTGTTCCTCAGGGTTTTGTCCTATCTCCAACTATATTTCTAATTTTCGCTACAGAACTTTCTCCTCTATCGATTCCTCACTCATCCATTCCTACGCCGAGGAACTCTCCCTTCATTATTCTTTTCATTTTAAAAGACGTTTCCAGGAAAAGTAACTAACTCACACTAGAAGATCATTTGGGATAAATAACTTCTGATCTTTCTTGAAATTAAAAATACGGGTTTTGAAAATCAAGGTAGATTTTTAAAGCCTCCAAATTCTGTTCCTTCATATGTCCGCTTGACAACTGTAACTTCTTTGAAAACCAAAGACTAAGACCTTGCTGGTATTATTCTTGGTGTTTCTTTTTCTCTTGATCTTTCATGGAAGAAAATATAGCATAATGTCTCTTTCTAAAAAAGAGAGAAGAGTAAAATAATTTAGAAGATATTAAGTAAAGAAATGTGGAAGGATTAATAAATGCAAGAACAACAGCTCCATTCTAAGATAAAAGAAAGATTATGCAAAAATAATTTTCAGATAAGATCTGACAAGCTATATAGAATAACAATGAATTCTTAATTAAGATAGTTGAAATGATTAAAAGATAAAGGAATTTTTTTTATATAATAAAAGCTATAGTTACCAAAATTTAAATAACAAATTAAAAGATAAGAACAAAATTATGTACTCGATTTTTTCGAGAAATTAAATTTAAAAATTTAGCCTTTGATACTATTTTGTAATTTATCTCGAGTTCAGCGAATTTTATTATCTCAACACGGATCACAAGAAGAAGAATACTATCGCTAGGTTGCTAGAGTCTAATAACCGCCTCACCACCAACTGTATTTTATTCGCGTGTAAGATATTTTTGATACCTGGAGAAAATATTTTCAGTTAGACAGCTATGAACAACACTCACACACACACACACACACACACACACACACACATATATATATATATATATATATATATATATATATATATATATATATATATATATATATATATATATATATATATATATATATATATATATATCAAGGTTATTGTTATATCATTCGTACTTGATAAAATTTTATTTATTTTACATTGCATCATAATGTGACATTTTCCTTTTGCATAATAATGATAAAGCAATTTTTAAATTAGATATTACTTAATTTCTGTGTCAGTGTTATGAAGTTCTTCGTTCAAATCTTTGTTTAATTTTCACTGTTGAAACATTGAATAAGAGCAACTGGAGTGCAAGTGTTATTTAGTGTTTTGTTAGATCAATCTTAATCATTTAGATCAGTTTAGAAGTATATATTCTCTTGGAAAGCAGTTATTTCATATATATATATATATATATATATATATATATATATATATATATATATATATATATATATATATATATATATATATATATATATATATATATATATATATATATATATATATATATATATATATATATATATATATATATATATATATATATATATATATATATATATATATATATATATATATATATATATATATATATATATATATATATATATATATATATATATATATATATATATATATATATATATATATATATATATATATATATATATATATATATATATATATATATATATATATATATATATATATATATATATATATATATATATATATATATATATATATATATAATATATATATATATATATATATATATATATATATATATATATATATATATATATATATATATATATATATATATATATATATATATATATATATATATATATATATAAAATTGAGGTTGGAGTCATCGGCATAGGAGTGTATAGGAGACGAAGTAATAGAGAGAAGGTCACTGATGAAAATTAGGAAAAAAATTGAGGATATTACAGATCCATGAGGAACACCACTATTTGTAGATTTAGGGAAAGAACAATGGCTGTCTAAAGCAGCTGTTATGAAAAGACCGGAAGGAAATTGGAGAGAAGTTCGCAGAGAGAAGGATAGATTTCGAAAGAGGAAAGTTTGGAAATCAAATCATTGTGCCAGACTCTATCGAAAGCTTTCGATATGTCTAGCGCCACAGCGAAAGATTCCCCGAAACCCCGAAGAGCGGAGGACCAAGAGTCAGAATGTAGGGAAAGAAGATCAACAGTAGAACGCTCTTTACGATAGCTATATTAGAGATCAGAGATAAGATTATAAGTATTAAGGTGTTTCCAAATCTTGCTGTTAAGTTTAGATTCGAAAACTTTAGAAGAACCAAAGTTAAAGAAATAGGACTATAGTTAGAAGGTTGAGAGTTTATCAACTGCTGTTGGGTGGGACGTTTTTTAAACTGGAAGGTGTAATGAAGCGTGGAGTCATCAGCACAGGAGTGGATAGGAGATGAGGTAATAGTAAGGTCATTAATGAAAAGCAGAAAAAGTGTTAGAGATAGGACAGAACTCTGAGGAACACCACTATTAATAGATTTAAAGGAAGAACGATGGCCGTCTACAACAGCTGCTATAGAACTACTGAAAAGGATATTTGAGAAAAGATCACAGAGTGAAGGATAGATACCGTAAGAGGGAAGTTTAGAAATCAAAGCTTTGCTCCAGACTCTATCGAAGGCTTTCGATATGTTCAGCGCTACAGCAAAGGATTTACCAAAATGGTGAAGAGCGGAGGACCAAGAGTCCGAGAGAAGAGAAAGAAGATCACCAGAAGAGCTTTTCTTACGAAGGCCATACTGGCTATCAGAGATAAGATTAGAAAAATTTAGATGTTTCCAAATCTTACTATTAAGATATATTAAAAAAAGCACTTTAGAAATAACGAAGGTCAAAGAAATTGGACGGTAGTTAGATGGTTGAAAGAGGTCCCCCTTCTTCGCCACAGGCTAAATGAGCGCAGTTTCCAACAAGAAGAGAAGGTCGAAGAAGAGAGACAGGGACGAAATAGTTTACCAAGGCAGGAGGAAAGTCTTCAACACAAGTTTAAAGAACCGCAGGAGGAATACACGCCTCCCCACCGAAGTCGGTGGCTGTTCCCGCTGAAGACTTGAAGAGACAGAACAAGATACCGAGATAAGATGGTGATCGGATGAACCCAGAGGAGGAAAGGGTTTAGCAGTATAAGGAGAAGGATAAGAGGTTAAGAAAAGATTAAGTATGTTGGATTCATCACCAAGATGGTCAGGGATACGGGCAGGGAGTTTCACCAACCTCTCAAGGTTGTTCTGCATAGAAAAGTCGTAGGCGAGTTCACCGGCTGGATCATGAGAACTAGCCATTGTCGGTGGTGAACAATGAAATCTCCTAAAATGATGATTTCGGAGAAAGGAGAAGGAAAATGTGCTCTATTTTGAAAGATTTTTTTATAGTCAGTAGAATTAGGAAATAAATAGACAGAACAAATAAATTTAGTAGTAGAATTGCAAGTAAATTTAAGCCATAAAGTAGTGAATTCATTAGACTCCAAATTAGAGACTCTAGAGCAAATAACATCATTGCCCACATATGCGCAACAGCCGCCTTTGGCTGAAAACTGAGGATAGATACAGTAGAAGGTAACAGAATAAAGTTTGCTGTCAGCACACTCAAGCACATGAGTTTTGGTTAAGAACATGAGATGAGGTTTAGAAAAAGAGAGATGGTGTTCGAAAAGGGTAAATTAGAAAAAGACTGCGAATGTTGCAGAAATTTATGAAAAAAGAAGACTGTGCACCGGGGCAAGACTGACTCCGGGTCCTGGCGGAACCATCCCCATCATCGGAGGCCGCCAACTCCGAAGTGATGCATCTCCGAGGCTTCTTTGAGTTTCACCATATTATATTTTTGTTTTATTAAGGTAATGCAAGAGTAAGCTATTGTAATTTTGTGGGAGCTTGTAAATAAATCGAGTGGAGAGATTGGGGGAGAATAGACACTCCAATATGAGGGGAGATAAAGATATGCGATAGGATAAGGATAAGGTAAGGATAGGATAAGGATAGGATTAGGAAGAACCTTTGAGAAAGTGAATCGCGAAAAGGAACAAACCAAAGGGCAACGGAGTGAAACAGAATAGTCTAGCTCATCTTATCACTCCACGGGTTATGCCCAATGGGGGGTACTTGCACTACTTCGGACGGCACTACGTCCTGCCCCTATATATATATATATATATATATATATATATATATATATATATATATATATATATATATATATATATATATATATATATATATATATATATATATATATATATATATATAAATTTCGTTTCGTTTCATTTATATGGGGAAGGGAAGTAGCGCTCCCGAGGCAATGAGATCTTCTTGTTGGCAATTGGTATATGGGATGTTAATAGTACTTCCCATCTCATCCCGGTGCCCAATGGTTCGCTTCATTTCGCGCTCACAGTCTTCTAAATCGGAGTTAATTCTCCTTCGCACACTCAAAACATTAATACAGACACCCTTTAAAAAATTAAACAAAATAAAAACTAAATGATGGCCATAACAAGAGTTGCCTCGGAGAAACCCCGGGGGGCGGTTTCCAAATATAGCCCCTCATCCACCCCTTCCCCCATCACCACTTGGGAGTTGGTGGCCTCCGGTGATGAGGTTGGTGCCACCAGGACACAGCTGCCGGCTTGTCCTGATGCACGGTCCATTTTTTTAAAATTAATTTCTGCAACATTCGCGGTCTGCACTCTAATTTCCACTTTGTTGAACATCACCTCTCTTCTTCTAGACCTCACCTCTTATTCTTGACCGAAACTCAGATGTTTGAGCGTTCTGATAGCAAACCCTATTATGTTTCCTCCTACTGTCTCTATCCTCAATTTTCAGCCAAAGGCGGTTGTTGTGCATATTTGAGCAACGATGTCGTTTGTTCTCGTGTCTCTAATTTGGAGTCTTCCGAATTTTCCACCTTATGGCTTAGGCTCTCTTGCCATTCTACGACTAAATTCATATGTTCAGTTTATTTATCTCCTAATTCTACTGACTATCCTAAATTCTTCGACTATTTAAACTCCAAAATAGAGCACATTCTCTCTTTTTCTCCTTTCTCTGAAATCATCATATTAGGTGATTTCAATGTTCACCACCGCCAATGGCTTTCTTCTAGTTCTCATGATACAGCTGGTGAACGTGCCTTCCATTTCGCTATCCAAAACGACCTTGAGCAGTTGGTGCAGCTCCCTACTCGTATCCCTGATCGTCTTGGAGATGAACCCAACATTCTAGACCTTTTCCTAACTTCTAATCCTTATTCTTCTTATACTGTTAAACTCTTTCCTTCTCTGGGTTCCTCCGATCAACTTCTTATCTCTGTATCCTCTTCTATCTCTTCAAGTCTTCCGCAGGAAAGACCCACTTCTATTGAAAGGAAACGTTTGTGGCATTTCGGTGCCGCAAGCTGGTCGGACTTGCCGTCGTACTTCTTTGATTTCCCTTGGAATGATTATTGCTTCCGTGGGAGGGGTCCCTCGGAGTGTGCAGAACGCATTACCGAGGTGATTCTCTCTGGCATGGAGGCGTACATTCCATATTCTTTCCCTTCTACTAAAACTTAACAAACCTTGGTTTAACTCTGCTTGTTCTCGTGCTATCCGCCGCTGGGATGCTGTCCTCAGGGATTACCGTCGTCTTCAAACTCCAAAAACTCATGCTACTTATATTTCATCCAGGAATCGTGCAAAATCTATCCTTCGAAATACTAAAAACTCCTTTCTCCGTAGAAATTGCAATAATCTTTCTGGTTCCTTTTCTTCACGTTCTTTCTGGCATTTTGCAAAAAAATTTCAACTCTAACTTTGCTTCTTCCTCTTTCCCTTCTTTAATATCTTCCGACGGCAAAACTGCTGTTTTACCTTCTTCTAAAGCTGAACTCTTTGCTGAAACTTTTGTCTCTAATTCAACCTTAGACGATTCCGGAGCTATTCCTCCTCCTTCAGCCACCTCCAACTCAATTATGCCTAAAATTAGAATTTCTTCTAAAAATGTCATTTCTGCTCTCCCTGAGCTTAATACTAAGAAGGCGTACGGTCCCGATGGTATTCCTCCTGTGGTTCTCAAAACTTGTGCTTCCGAGCTTGCACCGTGCCTCGGAAAACTATTTCGTATTTGTCTCTCTACTTCAACCTTTCCTTCTTGCTGGAAACGTGCGCTCATTCAGCCTGTGCCGAAGAAGGGGGACCCCTCTCAACCCTCCAACTACCGTCCTATTTCTTTGATCTCCGTTCTTTCTAAAGTTTTTGAATCTATCCTTAACAGGAAGATTTGGAAACATCTCAATTCTTCTAATCTTTTGTCAGATCGCCAGTTTGTCTTTCGTAAGAATCGCTCTACAGGTGTTCTTCTTTCCCTTCTCTCTGACTCTTGGTCCTCCGCTATTCGGCATTTCGGTGAATCTTTTGCTGTGGCGCTGGACATATCGAAAGCCTTCGATAGAGTCTAGCACAAAGCTTTGATTTCTAAACTTCCCTCTTTCGGTTTCTATCCTTTATCCTTCTCTGTGTGATCTTCTCGCTAATTTCCTTTCCGGTCATTCTATAGCAGCTGCTGTAGACGACCACCGTTCATCCTTTAAATCTATTAACAGTGGTGTTCCTCAGGGTTCTGTCGTATCCCCAACACTTTTTCTATTATTCATTAATGACCTTCTCTCTATTACCTCATCTCCTATCCACTTCTAGGCTGATGACTCCACACTTCATTATTCCTTCCAGTTTGAAAAACGTCCCACTCAACACCAGTTGATGGACTCGAGAATGGTAGCCTTGGAGCAACTAACCTCTGATCTTTCTCGTATTTCAAATTGGGGCAGTGAAAACATGGTTGTTTTCAATGCCTCAAAAACTCAATTCCTTCATCTCTTCACTAGACACAATCTTCCACACAACTATGATATCTTCTTCGAAAACACACAACTCAAGCCTTCATCTGTCCTTAATATTCTTGGTGTTTCTTTTTCTCGTGATCTTTCTTTTAAAGATCACATTGCTTCTCTTTCTAAACAAGCTTCTAAGAGGTTAGGTGTTCTGAGGCGCCTTCAGAATTACTTCACGCCACCCCAGTTGCTTGCTCTGTATAGGGGTGTTGTTCGCCCCTGTATGGAGTAGGCTTCGCACATCTGGGGTAGTTCCACACACACGGCTCTCCTAGAGAAGGTGGAGTCTAAAACATTTCGTCTCATCAACTCTCCTGCTCTTACTAACTCTCTTCAATTTCTTTCTGCCCGTCGAATTGTTGCGTCACTCTCTCTTTACTATCGCTATTACAACAGACACTTCTCTTCTGAACTCTCTCGTCGCATACCTCCTTCATTGAGAAGAGCTCGTGCGACACGCCTTTCTACACAGTCTCATCCTTTCTCTGCCCAACTTTCCGACCCCAGACTTAACCGCTATGCTCAACCTTACATATACTCTACTGGTAAAGTCTGGAACACACTCTCTTCATCTATTTTTCCAACTTCCTTTGACTTGCATACTTTCAAACGCCGTGTATCTGGACACGTCGGCCTCCATCGACCATGAAATAGGTCTTTCCCGGCTCCTGTGGAATTTGGTAGGCCTCTGGCCTTTGCCCACCGGATGATATATATATATATATATATATATATATATATATATATATATATATATATATATATATATATATATATATATATATATATATATATATATATATATATATATATATATATATATATATATATATATATATATATATATATATATATATATATATATATATATATATATATATATATATATATATATATATATATATATATATATATATATATATATATATATATATATATATATATATATATATATATATATATATATATATATATATATATATATATATATATATATATATATATATATATATATATATATATATATATATATATATATATATATATATATATATGTGTGTGCATGTATAACAATTTATGAAAATAAACTATATTAGAATATTTTAGAATTTATATTCCTAAAAATCATTCGATTCATACCAAGCATTTTACTTCTCATTTGTATGTGGACATAATAACTATTTTAGCTCTTCCAAGACAATTCATTTTCTTTAATTCTACAATGATACGGAAAAGAAATTCTTCTTAAAAAGTATTAATATTTAAACAATTTTTCTATTCATTTCAATCCATTAAATATCAATATTTTAAGATATTTAATATAGGGGAGAAAAATATTTTTACTGATAAATTATATATTATAAACATTAAAGTATACTGTATTTATATCCATAGCCTTCAGCAATGTATCATTTGGTCTTTATTTTAAATTTTATTACACGTTTAGTGGAAAGCGATAATGTTCTAAGTATTTTATTTTAATATTTATCTTCTTGTTTTTAATATTTCTCCTTAAAAGCTACTATAAATTTCTGAAAACTTTTGATAAGCTTATTCTTTATTTAGTAAAATTTCCTCAAAGTTCGTCAAATATCAAAGATGAAAGTTTTATTGCGAACAAATATCAGCTTCTCTGATTTTATAATAACATTTCCAAATTTTAAATGTTATTCATAATACATTGGCTAAAATAGTTTTTAAATAAATCTTAATCTATTAAAGATAAAATCCAGAAACTAATTATTCTCTTTTTCATCTTTTAGAATTCTCTTTTTCATCTTTTAGAATAATTTTAGTAATAATTTCAATAAAGAATAATTTTTAATAAAAATGGAAAGGTGGAACGGACGAGTAGCTTTAGTAACTGGAGCAAGTGTTGGTATTGGAGCCGCCATTTGCAAGGTCTTGGTTGGAGCTGGGATGAAAGTTGTGGGAGCTGCAAGAGGAGTCGAAAAAATCCAGGTTTTCGTTTGCATATATATATATATATATATATATATATATATATATATATATATATATATATATATATATATATATATATATATATATATATATATATATATATATATATATATATATATATATATATATATATATATATATATATATATATATATATATATATATATATATATATATATATATATATATATATATATATATATATATATATATATATATATATATATATATATATATATATATATATATATATATATAATATAGGGGGAGGACGTAGCCCCGTCCGAAGCGATGAAAGTACCCCCCATTGGGCTTAACCGCGGAGTGATAGGGTGGGCTAGACCATCCCGTTTCACTCCGTTGCCCTTTAGTTCGTTCCTTTTCGCGTTTCACCTTCTCAGAGGGTCTCTAGTGTACCCTCGTCCCACATGGGAGTGTCTATGCTCCCACTTCTCCTTCCCCTAACTCCCTTCTCACGTTCCTTCAAATTTACAAGCGCTTACTCCTACATTACCTTTAAACCACAAAAAAATAAAAAATGGCGAAACATAGAACTGCCTCGGAGATGCTACGAGGGGCGGCATCCAAAGAATGCCCCTCATCCACTCCTTCCCCCATCACCACTTGGGAGTTGGTGGCCTCCGGTGATGGGGTTGGTGCCACCAAAATCTCGACGCCGACTTGCCCTGGTACACGATCTTCCTTTTTCATTAACTTCTGCAACATTCGCGGTCTCTTTATTAATTTCCCCTTTGTCGAACACCACCTCTCTTCTTCTAGACCTCATCTCTTATTCTTAACCGAAACTCAGGTGTTTGAGTGCTCTGACAGCAAGCCCTACTCTGTTTCCTCCTACTGTCTCTATATCCTCAATTTTCAGTCAAAGGCGGATGTTGCTCTTATGTGCGCAACGATGTTGTCTCTTCTCGTGTCTCTAATTTGGAGTCTTCTGAATTCTCTATTTTATGGCTTAAACTTTCTTGAAACTCTACAACTAAATTTATCTGTTCTGTCTACCAATCTCCTAACTCTACAGACTATCCAAAATTCTTCGACTATCTTAACTCCAAAATAGAACACATTCTTTCTTCTTCTCGTTTCTCCGAAATCATCATTTTAGGTGATTTCAATGTTCACCACCGCCAATGGCTTTCATCTATTTCTCACGATCCAGCTGGTGAACTCGCCTTCCAATTTTCTATCCAGAACAACCTTGAGCAGTTGGTGCATCTCCCTACCCGTATCCCTGATCGCCTTGGTGATGAACCCAACATACTTGATCTTTTCCTAACTTCTTATCCTTCTCCTTACACTGTTAAACTCTTTCCTCCTCTGGGTTCATCCGATCACCTTCTTATCTCTGTATCTTGTCCTGTCTCTTCAAGTCTTCCGCAAGAACGGCCCCCGCTATTCGGACGAGGAGACGTTTCTGGCATTTCGGTGCCACTAACTGGTCTGACTTGCGGTTGTACTTTCTCTGATTTTCCATGGAATGATTACTGTTTCCGTGGGAGGGGTCCCTCTGAGTGTGCAGAGCGCATAACTGAGGTGATTCTCTCTGGCATGGAGGCGTACATTCCATATTCTTTCCCTTCTTCTAAACCTAACAAACCTTGGTTTAACTCTACTTGTTCTCGTGCTATCCGCCACGGGGATGCTGCCTTCAGGGATTACCGTCGTCTTCAAACTCCTGAAACTCATGCAACTTATATTTCATCCCGGAATCGGGCAAAATCTATTCTCCGTAACACTAAAAACTCCTTTCTCCGCTTAAAATGTAACAATCTTTCTGGTTCTACTTCTTCACGCCCTTTCTGGCATTTTCGCAAAAAATGTCAACTCTAACTTTGCTTCTTCCTCTTTCCCTCCTCTAGTATCTTCTGACGGTACAACTGCCGTTTTGCCTTCCTCTAAAGCTGAACTCTTCGCTCAAACTTTTGCTTCTAATTCAACCTTAGACGATTCCGGAGCTGTTCCTTCTCCTTCAACCCCCTCCAACTCATTTATGCCTAAAATTATAATTTCTTCTAAAGACGTCATTTCTGCTCTCTCTGAGCTTAACACTAAGAAGGCGTACGGTCCTGACGGTATCCCTCCTGTGGTTCTCAAAACCTGTGCTTCCGAGCTTGCACCCTGCCTTGGTAAACTTTTTCGTCTATGTTTTCTACTTCAACATTCCCTTCTTGCTGGAAAAGTGCGCTCATTCAGCCTATGCCGAACAAGGAGGACCCCTCTCAACCCTCTAACTATCGTCCTATTTCTTTAACC
>SEYY01021369.1:0-5000 GCA_009176605.1 Armadillidium nasatum | reverse complement strand
ATATATATATATATATATATTAAAAATAGAAAAACAGTTAAAATAATGAAAACCAACGGTTTCATTCCAATCAATTTCATTGTTTCCTTTTGAAATATAGTTTTAAAAAATGAAAAAAAAATGCTTAAGGAAAAAAATAGCGTGACTCGACATCGGTTCAAGGCACCTAAGACTAGCCCTAAATACGGCACATAGTGAAAAAACAATAACATTGGCAAAACAAAAAATTTTAATAAATTTTTAATTTCCAATTTGATAGCTTTTTTCCCGACGAAAAAACTCCATTCCTAACGTTTTTGCGAGAGAGTTAAAGTTTAGAAGTTATTTCAGAAATTTTAAATGTTTAAATTACGGTGAGGCCAATAAAATTTTTTAGTTTTAAATTTAAAAGTTATTTTCCAAAATATTGGCTACAAAATTTTTTTAGACTTTTGCCTCAGAGGTACAAAAAATTTTTATTACCCCAATACTGATCCAACTAATTTAAAAATTTGTTAAAAAAAATTGTTAAAAAAAAAAATTTTTAATTTTATTTAAAAAAATATTTTAAAAAAAAACTACAATGAATAATATTCAATTTTGTGAGTATATAGAGAATTGATTGGTCTACAAATTTTTCTCAATATATTATTCGATTTGATTGGGTAAATTTTTGAGATATAGCTTCTTCAAATGAGGTCCATTTTTTTGCCAATTTTCAAAAAATTTTAAAGTTTAGAGACTATATCCTTTTCTTCAAACTAAAATTTATTAACAATGCTCTAAACCATAAGTTATAGACATATTCCTCCATAAACAATATCTAAAAAATTAAAAAATACTTTCTAAAATTTTTTTTAAATAATATTTTTTTCTCCGGAAGGGTATGATTTTTTTCAAAAAAAAATTTATTCTAAAACGTTATTTCTAGAGGTGAATATTCAAAAATCCTTTTACAACTGATAATATTGGGGCTAAGATTTGTTCAGTTAAAATTTCAGCTCATTGGACCAGTTTTTTTTATTACTTTAAATTTTTTTAAACTTTTGACCCCAATAACTTCTAAACGGTTAATATCGTTTAGAAATGACTATTTTTTAAAAAAGCTATATATTTATTTCAGCTTTAAAATAAAAAAAATTTAAAAACGTTCTCAGCCCCATTTTCCGGGTTAGTCAACGTGTTAAACATTTACTGAACGAGTCAAGTGGGAATTATTCTTTTCTCTATTTTTGGCACTTTATTTATACTAATACCCTGTCTTATGGAACAAGGCAAGTTCCAGTGCTAACAGATTAAATAAAACATTATATTTACTAGAATATTATTAATCATTAATTAAACAATAATAAAGTAATATTCTTATCAGTAAGAACAATTCTACCTATAAAAAATTACAATTCGCTAAAATCTATAATATATATAATTAATTTAGGATTAATTTTATTGAACAGTACTGGGTCATTTTTTATTGACTAATATACGTTGCTCTATTACAGTACTGGTGGTCATCGAATTCCAAATATGCCTGGAGCACATTTTTATTGCGGAACAAAATTCGCACTAATGGCGGTCTCAGAAGGACTGCGTCAGGAGATGAGGGAACTCAAGTCTCATATAAGAATATCCGTAAGAAAAAATCTTTCCAATCACGCATTTATCATTGTCAATATATATATATATATATATATATATATATATATATATATATATATATATATATATATATATATAATATATATATATATATATATATAAATATATATTATACTATATATATATATATATTATATATATATATATATATATATATATATATATATATATATATATATATATATATATATATATATATATATATATATATATATATATATATATATATATATATATATATATATATATATATATATCCTTCGAATCTATCCTTAACAGGAAGATTTGGAAACATCTTAATTCTTCTAATCTTATTTCAGATCGCTAGTATGGCTTTCTAAAGAATCGCTCTAACGGTGATCTTCTTTCCCTACTTTCTACCTCTTGGTCCTCCGCTCTTCAGCGTTTCGGTGAATCTTTTGCTGTCGCGCTGTATATATCGAAAGCCTTCGATAGAGTCTGGCACAAAGCTTTGATTTCTAAACTTCCCTCTTTCGATATCTATCCTTCTCTTTGTGATCTACTCAGTAATTTCCTTTGTAGACGGCCACCGTTCTTCCTTTAAATTTATTAATAGTGGTGTTCCTCTGGGTTCTGCCCTATCACCAACACTTTTTCTGCTTTTCATTAATGACCTTCTCTCTATTACCTCATCACCTATGACTCCACCCTTCATTACTCCCCACAGTTTGAAAAACACCCCAATTATCAGCAGTTGATAAGCTCGAGAAGGGTAGCCTTGGAGCAATTAACCTCAGGGTTTTCACGTATTTCAAATTGGGGCAGGGAAAACATGGTTGTTTTCAATGCCCCAAAAACTCAGTTCCTCCATCTCTCCTCTCGACACAATCTTCCACACAACTATAATGTCTTATTCGAAAACACACAACTCAAATCTTCATCTGTTCTTAATATTCTTGGTATATCCTTTTCTCGTGATCTTTCTTGGGAAAGATCACATTACTTCTCTCTCTAAACAAGCTTCTAAGGTGTTGGGTGCTCTGAGGCGCTTTCAGAATTACTTCACGCCACCACAGTTTCTTTCTTTCTTTTTAACTGGAAAGGGCTTCTGGGGTTATGAATTCATCCTATGAGCCCAAATTTTGTTTCAAACATTTTAAATTTTCATACAAAGGCAAATATCTTTTTATACATGAAATGTACTACATCAAAAATTATCTAATCTATTTAGTTTATATATAGATATATAGCAAAAAAAAATCAATTTTAATATAGTAATAAAAGGTAATTAGGATAATATTAATCAAAGTATAAAAATTATAAAATAATAATAATAAAATTTTAATAATATAATAATAATAAATAAAATATAATAATAATAATAATAAAAATAATAATAATAATATAATAATAATAATAATAATAATAATTATAATAATAATAATAAATTTAATAATAAAATAATAATATAATAATAATAATAATAATAATAAATAATAATAATTAATAATAATAATATCAATAATAATAATAAAATCAAATAATTGAGATCAAACAGTAAAATAGTTACGATATAATTAATAACCAATTCACTACCATCTTCATTTATCACAATTAATGTAATTTAATAGCTGCTTAAGAAGATGTAGTGATGTTATTATTATTATCGTAACTATAACTGTTTTGATTCTCATTATTTTGATTTTATTTTTATTTATTATTATTATTATTATTATTATTATTATTATTATTATTTATTATTATATATTATTATTTATTTATATTTATTAATTTTATTATTCAATTATTATCATTATTATTAGTAATTATTATTTATTATTCATTATATTATTATTTTATATTATTATTATTTATATTTGTGGTATTAATTTATTATTATTATTTCTATGATTATTAATTATTATCTCTTATTCCTGGTATTATTATTAAATATAATTTTTATTTTGTTTATTAATATTATTGTTAATTCTTTTATTATTACTATTTAAAATTATTTTGCTATATATCTAATATAAACAAAAGATTGATAATTTTTATTTACATTTCATGTATAAAAAGATATTTGCCTTTATATGAAAATTTAAAATGTTTGAAACAAAATTTGGGCTCATATGATGAATTCATAACCCCAGAAGCTCTTTCAGTTAAAAAGAAAGAAAAACTGTGGTGGCGTGAAGTAATTCTGAAAGCCTCAGACACCCAACCTTAGAAGCTTGTTAGAGAGAGAAGTAATGTGATCTTTCCAAGAAAGACAAAAAAAAAACACCAAGAATTAAGAACAGATAAGATTTGATTTGTGTTTTCGAAAAGATATAGTTGTGGAAGATTGTGCCGAAGGAGAGATGGGGAACTGAGTTTTGGCATGAAAACAACCATGTTTTCCTCCCCCAATTTGAAATACGTGAAAAACCCTGGTAATTGCTCCAAGGCTACCCTTCGGCGAGTCTTTCAACTGCTGATGATTGGGGTGTTTTTCAAACTGTAAGGAGTAATGAAGGTGGAGTCCAGTAGAGCGATGTGAATAGAGAGAAGTCATTAATGAAAAGCAGAAAAGTGGACAGATCCTTGAGGAACACAACATAATAATTTAAAGGAAGAACTGTGGCCGTCTACAAAGAATTTGTGAGAGATCACAAGAGAAGATAGATATCGAAAGAGGGAAGTTTAGAAATGCAAGCTTGGCCAGACTCTATCAAAGCTTTCGATTATCCAGCGACAGCGAAAGATTCACCGAAACGCTGAAGAGCAGAGAACCAAGTGTAGAAAGTAGGAAAGAAGATCACCGTAGAGCGATTCTTAAGAAAGCCATACTAGCGATCTGAATAAGACTGGAAGAATGAGATGTTTCCAAATCTCCTGTTAAGGATAGATTCGAAGGATATATATATATATATATATATATATATATATAATATATATATATATATATATATATATATATATATATATATATAGATATATAACAATGATAAATGCCTGTTGGAAAGATTCTCTCTTACGGATTTCTTATATGAGACTTGAGTTCCCTCATTTCCTGACGCAGTCCTTCTGAGACCGCCATTAGTGCGAATTTTGTTCCGCAATAAAAATGTGCTCCAGGCATATTTGGAATTCGATGACCACCAGTACTGTAATAGAGCAACGTATATTAGTCAATAAAATGACCAGTACTGTTCAATAAACTTAATCCTAAATTAATTATAATTATAGATTTAAACAACTTTATTACTGTTAATGATTAATATATTCGAGTAAATATAATGCTTTTTTTAATCTTTAAGCAGTGGAACGTTTTGCCTCGCTGCAAAAGACAAGGTATTAGAATAAATAAAGTGCCAAAAATAGAGAAAAGAATGATTCCCACCAGACTCGTTCAATAAATG
>SEYY01021367.1:30000-31845 GCA_009176605.1 Armadillidium nasatum | reverse complement strand
AGATTTTTCTTCTTGCTTTTTCAATATTTTCTTTCTTTTCTGTTTCTTTTGGCCACTCCTTTTCTGCTAGTGAATGATCATCTTCTGTGTTTTGATTTTAGATACCCCATAAAGATTTGGTTGAAAAGTTTTTACTTGGGGTACCCGGAAGGTCCTCTTCTAATTTCCTGGCTGCAGATGTTACATTTAGCTATTTCGAGCAAATCCTGAAACTTTGTAAAGTACTCCAATACTGCAGAAGCTGATCTTTTAGACTAGTGATTGCAAGTATAAAGAAAATAATACTTTTAAAAAAATATAACTAAATGATACAAGTTTGATACACAGCTATAAAATAACAATGAAATGTATAAATACAGGTTATATTAATAATTTTGTATCTCACATTTTTCAACCTTTAACTTAGGGTCTTCCCAAAGTAAACCTGTTGAATAACTATTGTGAATCAGAAAAAAATATCAAAAATTTTTGTTGTTTCTTCAAACTTTTATAATAAATAATAAATAATTTTTTTAATTTTTTCAGAGAAAATGCTTTTAATCATCACTTTAAGTGAATGTTTGCTATTCAACTCATTCCTTATAATTAAATCTAATTTCCTTAACCTAAATTTACAGTGCGCTTGATCTTTTTACAGGTAACCCCTGTACCGACCCCGGCTCCAACAAAATTCTATCCCTGTTCGGTCTTAATATATATATATATATATATATATATATATATATATATATATATATATATATATATATATATATATATATATATATATATATATTCTCTATATATATATTATAAGCGGTTTCGACTGCAGAAATTATTTATATTCCTACAACGTACGTGGGAAAGAAAAAACTGGTTATAAAAGGTTCCCATTATCTATATATATATATATATATATATATATATATATATATATATATATATATATATATATATATATATATATATATATATATATATATATATATATATATATATATATATATATATATATATATATATATATATATATATATATATATATATATATATATATATATATATATATATATATATATATATATATATATATATATATATATATATATATATATATATATATATATATATATATATATATATATATATATATATATATATATATATATATATATATATATATATATATATATATATATATATATATATATATATATATATATATATATATATATATATATATATATATATATATATATATATATATATATATATATATATATATATATATATATATATATATATATATATATATATATATATATATATATATATATATATATATATATATATATATATATATATATATATATAATTTTCTTGTTTCACATCAGATTCTCAAGCTTCCCCTCAACTCATATTGGAGTGTCTATGCTCCCACGACTTTTCCTTTTGTAACATGTATCCGGCAAATTTACAAGCACCTACACGTTCATTACCTATTTAAAAAAGTTAAAATGGCGAATTAAAACCACTGTGTGATGATTGGAAGGGGAACTTCCAAATGTTCCTCCATCAATCAATCCATCATTACTTATTAGTTGGCTGCTTCCAGTGATGAAGTTATTGCCATCATGATTTCGCCTCGAACTTGTTCTGGTATACGGTTCTCTTTCTACATCAATTTCTGTAAAAGTTGCAGCCTCTTCTCTGATTTTCGCACTTTCCGTTGGGGAGATCTCTTTCTTGGGCTGCGCTAAGAGCATAACCGAAGAAATTATTCATCCCAAAGACCTTCAATAATTATTGAAAGACGATTGGTTCAATCTCATGTTTCTTAACTTTATATCGAGTAATAAGACATTT
>SEYY01021367.1:15000-20000 GCA_009176605.1 Armadillidium nasatum | reverse complement strand
TGGAATCGGAAAGATGAAGAGGAGAAGCAACTCTAGATGCAAAGGAAGGAGCAGATTTGGAATGAGTAGAAGAATGGAGGGTTGAGTCATCGGCATATGAATTTATAGGGTTAGATGAACAGCTGAGAAGATCATTAATAAAAAGTGAGAATAGAGCAGGAGACAAAACAGAGCCCTGAGGACACCACTATTGACAGAAAAGAAAGAAGAAGTCGCTCCATCAACAAATACCGAAATGAAATGATTAGAAAGAAAGATAGACATAAGTAAACAAAGAGAAGAAGGAAACCCAAAGGAGGGGAGCTTGGAAAGCAATGACGCATTCCATACCCGGTCAAAAGCCTTAAATATGTCAAGCGCCACCACTCAATTCTCCTCATGGTCCCCAAGGGCAGAAGACCATAGATCTGTGAGATAGGAAAGTATATCACCAGTAGACCTCGAACTTCGAAAGCCATATTGATGATCAGAAAGAAAGGTATGGGATTCCATATGATCTAAGACGTGAGAGTTGAGAAGATTTCAAAGACAAAGATCTTAGACAGAATACAATGAGAGCTATAGGGCGATAGTTGGAAGGATCAGAGCGGCTACCTTTCTTCCGGATAGGTTGAACTAATGCGCGCTTCCAATCCTGAGGGAAAGTTTTAATATTGAGGAATAAAGAGAAAAATTGAACGAGGGATGTAGCCAGCTCGTAGGCGCACTCAATTGAAACTCAGGGAAGGAAAGCCATCCGGAACGCTTGCCTTCCTAATGTTCATAGACTTCAGAAGTCCATGCACCTGGTCAAATGAAATCACAGGTAAAGGCATGGGACATATGAGAGGAGAAGTAAGAGGAGGATTGCCGGAATCGTCCGGGGTTGAATTAGAATTTCAAAGCATGTTATATATACACCTATATGGCTGCAAGGTTATCTTTCAAAAAAATAGTCACTAGAAAACTTCAAGTCTGAAAATTACAGAAAAAATATCTGACAACTTCTTCAGAAGTACGAAGACGTGAGATGTTACATATCTCTAAGCGTACACTTTTTGGAATTTAATCTTGAATTTTTCCCCGAAAAGATCGTCTATATATCTGACGAACATGAGGATCATTTTCGTCAAAGACGTGAACAAGGAAAATGGAATCAAAATATGTAGGATAACTAATGCTGGTGATTCATAGGTGATGTACTTCGAGCGAAATACAATCTTAAATCTATTTCTCAAATATTTTATTGATGTAAAGTTTAAATTGTTTTGTTTTAGTGCAATTATAGTCATACATTTTATGCATAAAAAAAGTTTCAGTTGTGATGTTTTAAAGTAGTTATAGCAGTTTCATTACCCTTACATACTTTAAAAACTCGCGCAATTACTTAAATAACATAAGTGATGGAGAAATTTAATAAAAAGGTTTAAATCAGCAGGAAAAGTTCTATAAGAATGACCATTTCACTTCTTTTTAACAAGTAAAATTTTAAATATTTTTCGTCATTGATATAATTTTTCTGTGTAAATAATATTTAACTATTTTTTTTAATTTGAAAAAAAAAAAAAAAAAAAAAAAAAAAAAAAAAAAGAGAAGAGAGAGAGAGAGAGAGAGAGAGAGAGAGAGAGAGAGAGAGAGAGAGAGAGAGAGAGAGAGAGAGAGAGAGAGAGAGAGAGAGAGAGAGAGAATTATTCATTCCTTTTTCTTTAAATGTAAATATTTATTACCCTTTATTTTTATATTTGTTTCCCAAGGATCATCTTTTGATATTAAAGTCACTTTATTAATTGTTATTTCATGTAACGGTAAATTTATATCACTTTCGGGGAATATAAAATTCATTTGACGTTTGTCTTTCTCTACCGGAGGCTTTGGAGTAATGTCCGGTTTTGTCCTTCCCGAATCTTCGACTTCAGTCTTTTTTCTTGTTGTTGTTGGTAATGTATATAGTGTTGTACTTGGTGTTCTTGGTTTTGCTATATATATATATATATATATATATATATATATATATATATATATATATATATATATATATATATATATATATATATATATATATATATATATATATATAATTTCTCCTCTTTATCATCTGAAGATGAAATATCAAAAATGATCAACGACAAAATCACGAAAATTTCACAATAAACTTAAAATAATATTTAAAGAACGCAAATATCAGCAAATAACATTGTAACAATATATATATATATATATATATATATATATATATATATATATATATATATATATATATATATATATATATATATATATATATATATATATATATATATATATATATATATATATATATATATATATATATATATATATATATATATATATATATATATATATATATATATATATATATATATATATATATATATATATATATATATATATATATATATATATATATATATATTTTATATCTCCTCCGGTGGGAAAAGGCCAGAGGCCTACCAAATTCCACTGGAGTTGGAAAGATCTATATCATGGTCGATGGAGGCCGACGTGTCCAGATACACGGCGTTTGAAAGTATGCAAGTCAAAGGAAGTTGGGAAAACAGATGAAGGGAGTGTGTTCCAGACTTTACCATATATATATATATATATATATATATATATATATATATATATATATATATATATATATATATATATATATATATATATATATATATATATATATATATATATATATATATATATATATATATATATATATATATATATATATATATATATATATATATATATATATATATATATATATATATATATATATATATATATATATATATATATATATATATATATATATATATATATATATATATATATATATATATATATATATACTATATATATATATATATATATATATATATATATATATATATATATATATATATATATATATATATATATATATATATATATATATATATATATATATATATATATATATATATATATATATATATATATATATAACCTCTGGTGGGCAATGACCAGCCGCTTAACAAAATTTTCACTTGAGTCTGGGAGAAAAACGGAAATCTGGTCAAATTAAAGAAAGACATGTCCCGATACACGGAGTTTTAAAGTGTGAAATTCGTAGAAAGTTGGGAACATAGATTATAGGAGTGTGTTAAAAACTTTACCAATAAAGTACATGTAAGATTGAGCATAGCGGTTAAGTCTGTGGTCAAAGAGTTAGACAGAGAAGGGATGAGACTGTGTAGAAAGACGTGTAGCACGAACCATCCTCCATGAAGGAGGTATGCCAAGGGAGAGTTCTGATAAGCAGCCTTCATTGTAATAGCGATAATATAGAGAGATTGAGACAAAAATTCGACGGGCAGTAAGAGACGAGAGAATTAATGAGAGCAGAACGGTTAATAAGAGGATAAGCCCTAGACTTCTCCTTTTCATGGAGAGTTGTATGAGGGGAACTACCCCGGATGTGTGATGCATACTCAATGCAGGAGCAAACAATGCCCCTATAAAAAGCAAGTAACTGGGATGGAGTGAAGAAATGCTGTAGTTTCCTCAGAACACCCAAACCTCTTAGAAGCTTATTTAAAAAGAGAAGTAAATGTGATCTTCCCAAGAAAGATCACGAGAAAAAGAAACACTGAAAATATTAAGGAGAAATGAAGGATTAATTGTTTGTTTCCGAAGAACATATAGTATTTGTGTGAAAGGCTATATCGAATAGAGAGATGAAGAAATTGAGTTTTGGAGGCATTGAAAACGACCTTATTTTCTCTGCCTCAATTTGAAATGCAAAATAGATCAGAAATCAGTTAATCCAGGGCTACCTTTCTTTCTCTTTTAACTGCTGTTGGGAGGGGCAACTTTCAGGTTGAGAAAAGAAATGAAAAATGGAGTCATTGGCACAATATTGGATAGGAGATAAAGTAACAGAGAGAAGGTCATTAATGAAAAACAGAAAATGTGTTGGGAATATTAATAGATCTATAAGATGAAGGATGGCTGCCTACACCAGCTGCTATAGAAAGACCAGAAAGGAAATCAGAGAGATCAGAGAGAGAAGGATATTTCCGAAAGAGAGGAGTTTGGAAATAAACGCTTTGTTCCAGACTCTATCTAAACCTTTCGATATGTCTAGAGCGACATCAAAAGATTCACCGAAATATTGAAGGGCGGAAGACCAAGAGTCAGAAAAAAGGGAAAGAAGATCACCAGTCGAAAATATTTTAAGAATGCCACATTGGCGATCAGAGAAAAAGATTAAAAGAATTGTCATGTTTCTAAATCTTCCAGCTGAGGACGGATTCTAAAACTTTAAAACGAAAGAAGGTGAAAGAAATGGGACGGCAGTTAGAGGGTTTAGAGTGGTCCCCACTCTTCTGAACAGGCTGAATGAGTGCGTTTCAAGCAAGAGGGAAAGGTTACTGTAGAAAGACATAGACGAATTAGTTTATCGGGAGCACAAGTTTTGAGAACCACAGGAATACCATCAGGACCGTATGATTTCTTAATGTTAATTATTTCAGAGAGAGCAAAATGACATCCTTAGAAGAAATTAATATTTTAGGCATAAATAAGTTGGAGGGGGTTATAGGAGTAAGAACAGCTCCGAAATCATCTAAGGTTGAATTAGATGCAAAACTTGAGCGAAAAGTTCTGCTTTTGAGGAAGACATGACGGTCGTTGTACAGTTAGAACATACAAAAGAAGAGAAAGAGGAAGAAGCAAAGTTAGAGTTGACATTTTTTTTGAAAAATGCTAGAAAGGGAGTGAGGAAGAAAAACCAGAATGATTATTGCATTTTCAAAAGTGAAATGAGTGTTTGGTGTTGCGAAGAACAGATTTTGAACGATTCCTGAATGAAAAATAAGTTGCATAGGTTTCTGGAGTTTGAAGACGAATGTAGTCCCTAAAGGCATCATCCTTGCGGCGGATAACACGAGAACAAGCAAAGTTAAATCAAGGTTTTTTAGGTTTAGCAAAAGAGAAAGAATATGGAATGTACACCTCCA
>SEYY01021367.1:5000-10000 GCA_009176605.1 Armadillidium nasatum | reverse complement strand
TCTCAATCTCCTTTCCAATATTCTTTCATATACCTTTGCTATATGAGGTATTAGAGCTATGCCTCTGTAATTCTTACAATCTGTTTTATCCCCTTTTTTATATATAGGGCATATTATTGATTTGGTCCATTCTTTAGGTGTTTTCCCTTCATCCCAGCATTTGTTCATTATCTCTGTTATTCCATAGCAACCCCTCCTCGCCTACATTTTTCAGTACTTCCGATGGTATTGTATCTTCACCCGGAGCTTTTCCATTTTTCATTTTTCCTATAGCATACTTCACCTCCTCCACCCCGATCAGCCATCTCTCCTCCTCCCCCTCATTTTCCTCCTCCTGTCCATCCTCGACATTATTTGACACATTTAACAATGTGTCAAAGTATTCCCCCCATCTCTAATCAATTTCGTCAGGGTCTGTTAGCAAAACTCCATCCTCACTTTTTATTGAATAAGTTGGTGGGGTTGACCCGTTCCTATAATTTTTTGCTATATTATATATCAATTTCCTTGTTCCCATCAGGTCAGCTTCTAAGTCCCTGCCAATCTTCATCCACGTCCTTAATTCTCTCAGTCTCCCTCCTTGCCTCTACATAATCTTCCCTATCATCAGCCCTCCGTGTTTTTATCCATTTTCGAAAGCACTTCATTTTTCTTTTCACTGCCTCCTGCACAGACAATGTCCATCTTGTCGTTTTCTTCTTCTTTCTACCATCTGTCGTTTTTACTTTCACTACTCGTTCTGCTACCTCTCTCAGGGCATCCCGAAAAGTCCCCCAACTATCCTCAATATCCATTACCTCCTCTGCACCCCTTCTCGCCTCACTCATCTCTCTCTGGAGCTGATCTCTGCAAGCCTGATCCTGTAGGTTCTCTACCATAAATCTCTTCCTGCCCCCATGACTAATACGTTTTGGTTTGCCTATCCTTAGTTTTCCTATCACTATCCTGTGGTCTGAGTCACACGACACACTCGGTATGCTTTTTACATCTCCGAATAATCTTTTATTATTTGTTATCATTAAATCAATCATAGATCTATCTTCGTATCTCTGCCTGTCATTATTCCATCGATACCATGTCCATTTATGACTTTCTCTATGTTTTTAAAAGGTGTTCATTATACTCATATTATTCTGTACACAGAAATCCACAATACTATCCCCTGCGGCGTTTCTATCCCCGATGCTGTATGCTCCTATATATATATATATATATATATATATATATATATATATATATATATATATATATATATATATATATATATATATATATATATATATATATATATATATATATATATATATATATAGATATATATATATATATATATATATATATATATATATATATATATATATATATATATATATATATATATATATATATATATATATATATATATATATATATATATATATATATATATATATATATATATATATATATATATATATATATATATATATATATATATATATATATATATATATATATATATATATATATATATATATATATATATATACATAAATATATATACATATACATATATATATATATATATATATATATATATATATATATATATATATATATATATATATATATATATATATATATATATATATATATATATATATATGTATGTATATATATATATATATATGGACAGACAGGCCTAGCTAACAATCAGAGAAAACCGGGGTTTACCTACCCGGTTAAAATTGCAAATTATACTTTTAAATTGTGGATTAAATCAAGCAAAATATAATAAAATTTAGATTTTTCTTGTTTTTTCAATGTTTTCATTTCCTTTTCGGTTTCTTTTGACCGCTCCTTTTCTGCTAGTGAATGATCATCTCTGTGTTTTGATTTTAGATGCCCCATAAAGTTTTGGTTGAAAAATGTTTACTTTTGCCACACGTAAGTCCTCTTCTAATTTACTGGCTGCGGATGCTACATTTAGCTATTTCGAGCCTATCCTGAAACTTTGTAAAGTACTCCAATACTGCAGAAGCTGATCTTTTAGCACTAGTGATTGCAAGTATAAAGAAAATAATACTTTTAAAAAAATATAACTAAATGATACAAGTTTGATACACAGCTATAAAATAACAATGAAATGTATAAATACAGGTTATATTAATAATTTTATATCTCACATTTTTCAACCTTTAACTTAGGGTCTTACCAAAGTAAACCTGTTGAATAACTATTGTGAATCAGAAGAAAATATCAAAATTTTTTGTTGTTTTTTCAAACTTTTATTATATATAATCTATAATTTTCTTAATTTTTTCGGAGAAAATGCTTATAATCATCACTTTAAGTGAATATTTGCTATTCAACTCCTTCCTTATAATTAAATCTAATTTTCTTAACCTAAATTTACAGTGCGCTTGATCTTTATACAAATTTTAAGCAGCCTCGGCAACAGCCCCTGTACCGGCCCCGGCCAAAGCAAAATTCTAGCCCTGTTCGGCTCTTAATATATATATATATATATATATATATATATATATATATATATATATATATATATATATATATATATATATATATATATATATATCTCTACACCATGTATGGCATGACGTAAGGCGGTTTCGACTGCAGAAATTATTTATATTCCTACAACCGTACGTGGGAAAAGAGAAAAACTGGTTATAAAGGGTTCCCAGCCTCTATGATCTATATATATATATATATATATATATATATATATATATATATATATATATATATATATATATATATATATATATATATATATATATATATATATATATATATATATATATATATATATATATATATATATATATATATATATATATATATATATATATATATATATATATATATATATATATATATATATATATATATATATATATATATATATATATATATATATATATATATATATATATATATATATATATATATATATATATATATATATATATATATATATATATATATATATATATATATATATATATATATATATATATATATATATATATATATATATATATATATATATATATATATATATATATATATATATATATATATATATATATATATATATATATATATATATATATATATATATATATATATATATATATATATATATATATATATATATATATATATATATATATATATATATATATATATATATATATATATATATATATATATATATATATATATATATATATATATATATATATATATATATATATATATATATATATATATATATATATATATATATATATATATATATATATATATATATATATATATATATATATATATATATATATATATATATATATATATATATATATATATATATATATATATATATATATATATATATATATATATATATATATATATATATATATATATATATATATATATATATATATATATATATATATATATATATATATATATATATATATATATATATATATATATATATATATATATATATATATATATATATATATATATATATATATAATTTTCTTGTTTCACATCAGATTCTCAAGCTTTCCCTCAACTCATATTGGAGTGTCTATGCTCCCACGACTTTTCCTTTTGTAACATGTATCCGGCAAATTTACAAGCACCTACACGTTCATTACCTATTTAAAAAAGTTAAAATGGCGAATTAAAACCACTGTGTGATGATTGGAAGGGGAACTTCCAAATGTTCCCCCATCAATCAATCCATCATTACTTATTAGTTGGCTGCTTCCAGTGATGAAGTTATTGCCATCATGATTTCGCCTCGAACTTGTACTGGTACACGGTTCTCTTTCTTCTTCAATTTCTGAAAAGTTGCAGCCTCTTCTCTGATTTTCGCACTTTCCGTTGGGGAGATCTCTTTCTTGGGCTGCGCTAAGAGCATAACCGAAGAAATTATTCATCCCAAAGACCTTCAATAATTATTGAAAGACGATTGGTTCAATCTCATGTTTCTTAACTTTATATCGAGTAATAAGACATTTAAAGAAGAGATAGAGAGTCTTATGATGCTTATCTGTTTTGTAGAATTTTGATAATCAGCTGAAACAGACAATTCAAGGAAAGAAAAAGTTCTTACGTCAGGTATATCCCCCGACGCTAAAGTTATTCTAATCCCCGTGGAAATAAAGTCAATTATAGAAACATCATCTTCTACTTGCGTCCGCCAACTGAGAAGACAATGGAAATTGTTCATAAATCACAACTTCAGTACAAGATGCATTTGTAAGAGTAATTGTGGAATTAGACGAGAGGGCTCTCCATCCTAACAGTTCGACTTAATTAAAGAATTAGCTTCAACATGGTTTGATTTTGAAGGGCAGGATCCAATGTTTAGACTTTTTTTATTATTATTTGAGCTATTGAGCTGAAATTTACAATGTAATCAGTCAATTATAGAAAATCAAAATTCAGTAGTTCAACTTGTATTGTCCATTAGCCAATGAGAAGACAATGGAAATTGTTCAATTGTAGAGGAGAGATCTAAAAATCACTAATTGATTTGAGATAAGCCTTCAAAATTTGAAAATTTGAAAGTACAAGATGCAAATAGATTTTAAAAGGTTTTAAATAAAATTTGATCTATCCCTCCTTTAAACAATATCCAATTTTCAAAAGTCCAATCCATATTTTTTTTTTTAAGTAATTGTGGAAAAAAAAAAGAATTCAGTAGCCAATAGATTTTGGAATATAACAAAAAAATTTTTATGGGGTTCACCGTGATTTAAACATACCTTAAATTTCAAAAACCCTAAACTTTAAACTTAAAGAATTAGCTATCTTCTGAACAGGAGAATGGAAAATAAAAATTATTTCAACAATGGATCCTTCCCTTCATTGAAACGTATGTAATGATCGCACTAAATTGTATAATAAAATACAGTCCATCGAAATTTTAGTATAATAATTAAGGAAATAAAGATAAAAAAAAAATTGTTTGCGTT
>SEYY01021366.1:100000-110000 GCA_009176605.1 Armadillidium nasatum | reverse complement strand
ACCTCAGAACACCTAACCTCTTGGAAGCTTGTTTAGAAAGGGATGTAATGATATCTTTCCAAGAAAGGTCACCAGAAAAAGAAACAGAAAATATTAACTAGAGATGAAGGTTTGAGTTGAGTGTTTTCGAACAAGATACCATAGTTGTGTGGAAGGTTGTGTCGAGTATAGAGATGAAGGAACTGAGTTTTATAGGCATTGGAAACAATCATGTTTTCATTGTCCCCAATTTGATATACAAAAAAGATCAGTGGTTAGTTGCTCAAAGGCTATCTTCCTTGCATCTATTAAACAAAGTTGGGAGGGACGTCTTTTAAATTGAAAGAAGTAATGAAGGGTGGAGTCATCGTCATAGGAGTAGAAGAAGATGAAGTAACATAGAGAAGGTCATTAATGAAAAGTAGAAAATGTGTTGGGGATAGGATAGCTCCTTGAGGAACTTTTAATAGATTTAAAGGATGAACGATGGCCGCCTACTACAACTGGTATAGAGCGACCGGAAAGGAAATCAGAGAGAAGGATAGATTTCGAAAGAGAGAAGTTTGGAAAATTAAGCTTTTTGCCAGACTATTCTGAAAGCTTTCGATATTATCCAGCACGACAGCAAAGGATTCTCCGAAATGCCACTGATATATATTAAATATATATTTATATATTTAATATACTAAGTATATTAAATAAATTAAATATAATATATATATATATATATATATATATATATATATATATATATATATATATATATATATATATATATATATATATATATTATATATTGCACCATATCCCGCATGATGCAGGGTGGTGTCGACTGCAGAAGTTTGACATTTCTGCAATCGTACGTGGGAAGAAAGGAAAAACTGGTTAAAAGGGTTCCCAGCCTCTAGAACCATGCGAAGGACTATTCTTCATTTGACTTGACTCTGAAGAAATAATCATCGTTTCTTGATCAAGAAGTTACCTCTATCTAAACTCTTTTTTTTTTCTTTTAATATTTAATTTTTCCATTAATTAAACTGCCGAAAGTACGATATATCGAAAAATGTGTTGCTTCCAAAAAATACTGAAATTTTATAACGAAAAAATCAAGAATTTTTTAACTTTGGTCAATATTATTCTTCATGCATAACTGCATAAACAACCCTGCAATTCTGGAAGAAGATCTCGAAGCCTTAGATCCAAGAACCTACTCTTCTCCTCTCTTCTCTTCTCTTCTTTTTCTTCTTCTCTCTTCTGCTCTTCTCATCTCTTCTCTTCTGACTTCCTTTGATATTCCTGACTTTTCTTCTTCTCATCTGCTTCCAAGCACATCCACTCTCGACGGCAGTCGAATCATATATATATATATATATATATATATATATATATATATATATATATATATATATATATATATATATATATATATATATATATATATATATATATATATATATATATATATATATATATTGGGTCTTGATGAGGTTAAACTCTAACAATGTGAAGACTGCTTCTTTGTCTCGAAATGATATCCCTAAATACAGATCCTGCCATCGGTTATGACCTTTGGACAATTATATTTCGTCTTCTTCAACCAACTAATGAAAATCTTTGACCACAAATTTGCCATCAAAAGTTTTCAAGCCTTGTTCCTTTGTCATTATTCCCTAACAAAGTCCTAAAGCCAATCCCAACATCCTCATAAATGTTGCGGAACATCTGACTCTTTAAAAAGATATTATGCCAGATATATATTAAGTTTCAAATGGAAACTTTATTACGAAAGAGTAACAGTTTTTGTTACGATGTAATATTTATTAGCCATCTGCATCAGAATTTTGAAAATATCCCTAATAACAGCTAATTTGAAGTTTATTCTTCTTCAAGAAAGAGGACTCTTATCCTTTATCCTTCTATTTTACAGTTTATCACCATTAATAATGACTCTTTAAACAAAGACCAAGAAAGCCATCCATACCCGTATAAAGGAAAGAGAACTTGTAGACAAAATACTCCCACATACACTAATACTTCCCTAATATAAAACATACGTACAATCCACCTCTCCTTAACACCCCCATCCACAAACATAAGCCTACAAGTTCTTTACAGGAAAACTATCTGAAGGAACAAGCTTTGGTACAACAAGTCAGGGTCTGCTTGATCAGACTTCGCTCTTAACATCGCTCCCTCCAAGAATACAAACATTGCTTTAACTGAGCCTCAAACCAGTTGTGGCCTGGTGCTCACTTCTCTTCCAGGAGACCATAGAGTAACTAACAGTAAACTACTCTTAATATATATATATATATATATATATATATATATATATATATATATATATATATATATATATATATATATATATATATATATATATATATATATATATATATATATATATATATATATATAAATAAATAAAATGGTCACAGAATAAGTTAAGTATAAAATCGCAACTTTTCAAGGCAGCACTTTTTTTTTTTTACCTTTGAACTATTTCTGGAAATCCAGTTTTTGAAAAAAAAAAAAAAAAAATTAGTTGACATCAATATGACTCAAATGAGTTTCTAAATTTAATGGTTTAAAGAATAATTAATTTGCTGAAACCCTTATACGATTTTCCTGTAGTTACCTGATTGTTCACCAGAACATACTAAATTATTCACTATACTTACCTAATTATGGTATGGTATTTAATCACACTTACCTAATTATTCACCATACTTTTTATAATAATAAAAGTATTTTTCTTCGATACTTATTTTTTGGTTAATTTTTTCTATTAGGAACTTGTGTTTACTTAAATGAATTATTAGATATTAGAGAAATGAAACACAAAAATATAATAATAATTCGACTTGTCTCGTTGCTCTCGTGACTGATGCCTCTCTGAAGTATAGTAAGTTGAATTAACAGAGAACGCGCACTATTTTACGAGATACCAAGAAATTCACATCTTTATAACTCGAAAAGTATTAGAGCCCTGAGTTAGAGACTTCTTCACAGTGGGCAGAGTGCTTTGGGGATCATCACAGTACACTTAACTCATTTTGGTCATTTTTCGACTTATCATCTCATTCCTGTAACCATATATATATATATATATATATATATATATATATATATATATATATATATATATATATATATATATATATATATATATATATATATATATATATATATATATATATATATATATATATATATATATATATATATATATATATATATATATATATATATATATATATATATATATATATATATATATATATATATATATATATATATATATATATATATATATATATATATATATATATATATATATATATATATATATATATATATATATATATATATATATATATATATATATATATATATATATATATATGCGTGTGTGTTTGCGCACGCTCATAGTCTTGCATGCAACATATCTTCAAATTCCTATTAAGATTATATAATAAAAAAAGAAAAGAAAGATATATATTTTAGATTATTCTGAAGCTGCAAAAATACCTAAAAAAAAAACTCATCCATCCGCATACCGGGCCTCAAGGCCTATAATTTATATGTATCCTTGATGAAGGCTTGTAGCTAGTCCCAAATAACGGCTCGCTGACAGTTAGGAGAGGCTAATGAGAAGATTTTTGAGGTAGGAGAATTTTAGGAGAAGATTATTAGAATTTTAGGAGAATTAATTTTATTTTACCAAAATTAAGCTAAAAAAAAATTTGATTAGGAAATAGGTTTAAAAACGAAAAAAGTGAAAGTGAATGATATATATATATATATATATATATATATATATATATATATATATATATATATATATATATATATATATATATATATATATATATATATATATATATATATATATATATATATATATATATATATATATATATATATATATATATATATATATATATATATATATATATATATATATATATATATATATATATATATATATATATATATATATATATATATATATATATATATATATATATATATATATATATATATATAATATATTATATATATATATATATATATATATATATATATATATATATATATATATATATATATATATATATATATATATATATATATATATATATATATATATATATATATATATATATATATATATATATATATATATATATATATATATATATATATATATATATATATATATATATATATATATATATATATATACATTTTTTTCTGAAAAAAAAATGAAAAATATCCCAAATCGTAGAAATGGAAAAGTAGTCGACAATATCATCATCCCTCACGGGTCTGGGGGACGGGGGGCAAAGCCCCCCGTAGACATATGCTGGGTATAATACCCAATTTAATTTTTTTAGCCCAAAAATTGTCGTAAAGAAACATGTTTTTAAACATCTTACTTTGAACCCCAGTAAAAATTTTGTGGATCCTCAAACTGCACCTTACACCCAAAATATAGAGACTACATGGAGTATACTTAAATATAAAAATTAAAAAAAATATATATATGTATTTATATATTTTTTTTTATTATTTTCAATTTTTTTTTTCCAGAGAATTTCCAAAATATTAACTATATATATATATATATATATATATATATATATATATATATATATATATATATATATATATATATATATATATATATATATATATATATATATATATATATATATATATATATATATATATATATATATATATATATATATATATATATATATATATATATATATATATATATATATATATATATATATATATATATATATATATATATATATATATATATATATATATATATATATATATATATATATATAATGCAACTATATATTACCTCTTTTGATTCATACATTCTCCAACGTCTTGTACCACGAAGGGTAATTTAAAATGAAATCAATTTTAACCAAAACTGGTGGGTATCTTGCAGGTCTCTTATCCTTTTTCACCAGAAATGACATTGAAAAAATGGGGTATATATATATATATATATATATATATATATATATATATATATATATATATATATATATATATATATATATATATATATATATATATATATATATATATATATATATATATATATATATATATCCTTTGGTGAGCAAAACCTAGAGGCTTACCAAATTCCGCCAGAGTTGGAGGGATGTCGAAATCGTTGTCGATTAATGGTCGACATGTCCTTATGAACTACGTTTGAAGGTGTGTATGTTAGAGGAAGTTGTTTTCCCATAGAAGTACTCGTAAATATTACTTGGCTTTTAAAGTTTGCTTGTCCCTGGTCTGACTGTACGTCGACATATGCTGGTTACACGACTAATAGGTTAACAGAAAGGGCATGCCATCATCGTATTTAGCCCAGTAAAATTTACGAGCACTTCTATAGTGAGCATGGAAAAAGTAGTAATACATCCGAATCATTTACAATTCTTTACTCCTCTTGTGAAGCGCAGAAATTAAAAATCTGAAGCTTACTTTATTAAAAACTGCAAATCAGACATTACCATTAAGTTTAATGTACTGTCACTCAAACTAAACATAATATGATATATTTCTTGATTTTATAATCTATAATCTTAATTTTTAATTTAAAAAAAAAAAAATTCAACTGTAAGAATCTAAATTCTGATGATGTCCGTCCGAGGATTACGAACGAAACAGGTTAGTAAATAAATATAATTTTGCTTCTTACTTTCTCTCTAAGTTGTTCTCAAGAATTATATTATAAGAAAATTAAATTTAAATTAGAAGAAAATTTTTAGGGAATTGGAAGGGAAATGTAAAATATGTAAAAATAATATTAATAATAATAATAATAATAATAATAATAATAATAATAATAATAATAATAATAATAATAATAATAATAATAATAATAATAATAATGCCTTCTTCCTACCCTAATACTCTACAAATATTCTTCCTTTAATTAAACAAATAAATCTTATTCTTTGATTCAATGAATATTTCTTTCCCATTTCGAAATGTAATAATAACCTTCCCGATTACGAACTCATTTACCCATTTCTATGCCCATTAACAACAAAACTCTCGTTTTTTCTTTCATATTCCTTTATATTATTCCCTTTAACATCAAAGAAGCCTTGGTCTTTATTCTCATGAATTATCAGCACAACGAAGTAATACCACAAACCCCGAAATGGAAATTGGATGCATTTGATTGAAACTCTACGTTGCAATCTTTGGAATTAGGTTTTGGTGTGAGATGCATTTTTAACACAAGGGGAAGTGTTGAATTCATGCACGTTCGGAACACGTAAAAGCAATGTTATTCAGAATTCAGGTTACATTTAATGACGTTCTGTATTTTACAAAGATGTCAGGATACATATATATATATATATATATATATATATATATATATATATATATATATATATATATATATATATATATATATATATATATATATATATATATATATATATATATATATATATATATAGAATTAGCCAATTTTTTTATTATTAAGAATGTGACGATTTCATCTTCCTGATTCGTGCATCTTAAATTAGGAAGTTGACGAAATCACCCCTCACTCTATATATATATATATATATATATATATATATATATATATATATATATATATATATATATATATATATATATATATATATATATATATATATATATATATATATAAATTTGCTATTAATAAAGTACAAAGTGAATTCCAGTTTTGAGCTTCGATTGTCAAATATTTTGATGCAATTAAATGCAAAGTTGTCGAACGAGTTTAATCATGACACATTTGAACTTTTTTTTTTTTTTAACTTTCATTTTTACATACATGAAAAAAAAATTTATTTTCTGTTTTATCGAAAAGGAATTGAAATATTCAAATGCATGTCGCAAAAATATTTAAAAAGAACAAAATTATTATGTTTAATACTATAAAATATACAAATGCACGTTACAAAATTATTTGTTTAAAGGTGTTCTGCTCCCATACCCCTCTACCTCTATGTGCTAAGGAATTAGTAATATTTTTATTTATTATATATAAAATTTAAATAATTATCATCATTATTTTCGGGTCAGGATATGAGGGCTCTGCCTCCTTAGACAAATGTTTTTGAGCATGCATTTGTATTAACAAATTTCATTTCTTTGTTTAAAATAAAAGAAAATTTATTAAAAAGTATTCCAAAATGGCTAAAAGCCTGAAAAATACTCCACCATCAAACTCATTCAGAAACCTTGCACTCTACTGCATTGAAAGTGAGTATGTAAAACTATGCGACAATCAGTGTTTAACATCGGATCGCACATATGTACTTTTTTTTATATAACTTTGAAATGGTTTTTAGAATTATTATTATTTATTTTTTATTTTATATTTATTTATTTATTTTTTTGTGGGCGGGGAGGGGGGAGAGACATAATTCCCAGCTTGTTATTATTTTTGTAGTGCATTTAAATATATTATTTTGTCTTTATGAATTCAATAGAGTAGAAATAAAATGTTAATAAATGGAACAAACAAAATTGCCATAAATGTAAATATACATATTGGATATTCCGTCTTTAAATTTTATATTTTGAGAATCAAAGAAATTTTTTTTAACTTTCCTCTCAAAGACACCGCCTAACTTTTCTATTTGTTTCGTTGGTTCTCCCATCTCCCATGTTGACAATATAACCTCATATCACGACCGTTGCTAGGGGGGCCTCAAAGACAATGGGAATTCCTTTTAGGCTTCGAGAATTTTTTTCTTCTTCGCAGTTATTCCAGTTATAAAAGGACCTCATCCACTCTTGCATGGAGTACTGCTCTCATATCTGGTGTGACACTGGTTTCACTCGTCTTTTGAATAGAGTCGAGTTAAAGGCTAAAAGACATAAACTATTCCGCTCTTTCCAATTCACTTCACCCTTTATTTTTGAGACGTGATGTTAGTGTCTTGTCTCTTTTTTACAGGAACTACAGCTGCTAATGCTTAAGACAGCTGACTACTCTTATACCTCCACCTTTACGGCGTCCTCGCAGCATCATGTGGTGCATTGCTGCATGAATTTTATGTATACATAAGCAACTCTAGGATTGTTAGCTGTTAGGTGCCTCCTTCTTTTCAGCCAACTCTGTTTTGTGGAAATCTCTTCCATCTTCTGTGCTTCCTCCCGAATTTAATCCTCAACTACTTTAAAGCCCACATTATTACACACCACCAAAATTTACGTCAGGTGAAACTTTTAGGAATTTTTATTCTTAAATTATTTTAACACCCCCTCCTTGAATAGGGCTCTGCCAGTGAGGGGTAGTAATGCGTAATATATAATATATATATATATATATATATATATATATATTATATATATATATATATATATATTATATATATATATATATATATATATATATATATATATATATATATATATATATATATATATATATATATATATATATATATATATATATATATATATATATATATATATATATATATATATATATATATATATATATATATATATATATATATATATATATATATATATATATATATATATATATATATATATATATATATATATATATATATATATATATATATATATATATATATATATATATATATATATATATATATATATTAGAGGTGGACCGGATAGTAATTTTTTACTATCCGCGGATGGATGCGGTTGCGGATATTCAATTCGGGATATCCGCAGATGCGGATGCGGATGCGGATAGTTTAATTTTTTAAGAGTTTTTGCCATAGATTCTTGGAATTTTAAATATAATATCCAGAATCTATGTTACCAGGGTGTAGGACGGGGACCCAACTCTTGAACACCCAAACAACCTCTTTCCCCAACCTCCACCCATTTGGAAAAAGGTTATATATATATATATATATATATATATATATATATATATATATATATTATATATATATATATATATATATATATATATATATATATATATATATATATATATATAGCCAGTAATTCAGTATTACTTTCACACTTCACAGTTTCACATATTCCATTTGAAGTTAATAATTGGTAAGTTATTTTTTAGAAATAAAAGCTTTTGGGCTCTTTCAGGTGAAAGTTTGGTTCGCTTTTCGTCGTAAATGAGGCCTGCTCCACTGAAAAGACGCTCACTAGCAACACTAGTTGAAGGACATGTTAAATAAGTCCTTACCAACTCAACTAGAAAAGGGAAACTTTTGCAATTATCTCTCCACCAAACCAGTTGGTCTTTATCTGCCTCCAAACGTGGGAGTTTCAGATAATTTTCAATAATCGATATTGTATCCTTTGACACTTCTGACTGTGATTCTTCATCGCTGCTGGAAGCTAGAAGATCTTTCATTGATTTTAGCAATGCTTAAGCTAACAGATTTTGTTTCTTTTGTATCTGAGAGCTTTTGCTTTTTCTTGAAAGGCGTTATTTTAGCTGTTTCTATCATCTCATCGCATAAGCATCCTAATTTGATTTTAACATTCTGAGAAACAAGTGGTTTAAAAAATTTTTGTTTTGTACCTAGGATCTAAAAAGGTTGCAATTGTATAAGCATCATCATTTTCCAGGTTTTTCAAATCTGTCGTTCATCTCCTTCATTAATGTTTCAGTCATCCTTGAAACTCCCTTAGACTTAATAACATTTGTTAACACAACTTTCAATGTTGAAACAAGTGGTATCACATCTGACAAACATGATTCAGCTGAAATTTGTTAATTCAATGCAAGGACTTAGTTAATTTGTTAATTCTTCAAAAGGCTTTAAGGATATTAATACAATTATTTAAAATGTCATTTTCGTCAGCTGTTAGAGGCTTTATTTTTGTGCTGCTTGAAGCATAAAGGCAAATGGCCTCATTAATTTCGCTCATCCTCTCAAGCATATGCAAACTACTATTCCAGCGTGTTTGAATATCTTGCATGACAGAAAGTGGACGAACATTTAATCTTGTTTTTATTTTCTTCAGC
>SEYY01021366.1:90000-95000 GCA_009176605.1 Armadillidium nasatum | reverse complement strand
AAAATAATAATTTGTTAGATATCAAAGTAAGCATAGGAGCCTATTTATATGCAAAATATTGCAACAAATAAGGAAGAATTCGATCTAATAATAATAATAATAATAATAATAATAATAATAATAATAATAATAATAATAATAATAATAATAATAATAATAATAATAATAATAATAAAAATAATAATAATAATAAAATTAATAATAATAATAATAATAATAAAATAATAATAATAATAATAATAATAAATAATAATAATAATAAAAATAATAATAATAATAATAATAATAATAATAATAATAATAATAATAATAATAATAATAATAATAATAATAATAATAATAATAATATAAAAAATGCAATGTCTTAAAACTATAATTGAATTATAGCCATAACCTCAATTAAACTATTTAGAACGGGACTATAAAGATTAAAATATTAATATATTATATATATATATATATATATATATATATATATATATATATATATATATATATATATATATATATATATATATATATATATATATATATATATATATATATATATATATATATATATATATATATATATATATATATATATATATATATTTTATGTCTCCTCTGGTGGGCAAAGGCCAAAGGCCTACCATAATCCACCAGAGTTGGGTAGTATTCGAAATCGGGTCGCTAAAGGCCGACGTGACCCGATACACGGCGTTTAAAAGTGTACAAGTCAAAGGAAGTTGGGAAAACAGATGAAGGGAGTGTGTTCCAGACTTTACCAGTAGAGTACATGTAATGTAAGATTGAGCATAGCGGTTAAGTCTGGGGTCGGAGAGTTGGACAGAGAAAGGATGAGACTGTGTAGAAAGTCGTGTCGCACGGGCCCTTCTCAACGGAGGAGGTATGCGACGTGAGAGTTCAGAAGAGCAATGTCCGTTGTAATAGCGATAGTATAGAGAAAGTGACGCAACAATTCGACGGGAAGAAAGAGATTGGAGAGAGTTAGTAAGAGCGGGAGAGTTGATAAGACGAAAAGCCCTAGACTCCACCTTTTCAAGAAGAGCTGTATGTGTGGAACCACCCCAGATATGCGAGGCGTACTCCATACAGGGGCGAACAACACCCCTATACAGAGCAAGCAACTGGGGTGGCGTAAAAAAATTACGAAGGCGCCTCAGAACACCCAACCTCTTAGAAGCTTGTTTAGAGAGAGAAGTAATGTGATCTTTCCAAGAAAGATCACGAGAAAAAGAAACACCGAGAATATTGAGAATAGATGAAGGTTTGAGTTGAGTGTTTTCGAAGAAGATGTCATAGTTGTGGAAGATTGTGTCGAGTAGAAAGATGGAGGAATTGAGTTTTTGAGGCATTGAAAATGACCATGTTTTCTCTGCCCCAATTTGAAATACGAGAAAGATCAGAGGTCAGTTGCTCCAAGGCCATCCTTCTTGAATCTATCAACTGCTGTTGGGAGGGACGTCTTTCAAATTAAAAGGAATAATGAAGGGTGGAGTCATCGGCATAGGAATGTATAGGATATGAAGTAATAGAGAGAAGATCATTGATGAAAATTAGAAAAAGAGTTGGGGATAGGACAGATCCTTGAGGAACACCACTGTTTATAGATTTATAGGATGAACGGTGGCCGTCTACAACAGCTGCTATAGAACGGCCGGAAAGGAAATTAAAGAGAAGTCACAGAGAGAAGGATAGATTCCGAAAGAGGGAAGTTTTAGAAATCAAAGCTTTGTGCCAGACTCTATCGAAGGCTTTCGATATGTCTAGCGCCACAGCGAAAGACTCACGGCGAAACCCCGGAGAGCGGAGGACCAAGAGTCAGAAAGTAGGGAAAGAAGATCACCAGTAGAACGTTCTTTACGAAAACCATACTGGCGATCAGAGATAAGATTAGAAGAATTGAGATGTTTCCAAATCTTCCTGTTGAGGATAGATTCGAAAACTTTAGAAAGAACGGAGGTTAAAGAAATTGGACGATAGTTAGAGGGTTGAGAAGGGTCCCCTTTCTTCGGCACAGGCTGAATGAGCGCACGTTTCCAGCAAGAAGGGAAGGTCGAAGTAGAAAGGCAAAGACGAAATAGTTTACCAAGGCAGGGTGCAAGCTCGGAAGCACAAGTTTTGAGAACCGCAGGAGGAATACCATCAGGACCATACGCCTTCTTAGTGTTAAGCTCAGAGAGAGCAGAAATGACATCTTTAGAAGAAATTATAATATTAGGCATAAATGAGTTGGAGGGGGTTGAAGGAGGAGGAACAGCTCCGGAATCGTCTAAGGTAGAATTAGAAGCAAAAGTTTGAGCAAAGAGTTCAGCTTTAGTAGAAGGTAAAATGGCAGTTGTACCATCAGAAGAAACTAGAGGAGGGAAAGAGGAAGAAGCAAAGTTAGAGTTGACATTTTTTGCAAAATGCCAGAAAGGGCGAGGGGAGAGAGAGAGGAACCAGAAAGATTATTGCATTTGCGACGGAGAAAAGAGTTTTTGGTATCTCGAAGAATAGATTTTGCACGATTCCGGGATGAAATATAAGTTGAATGGGTTTCAGGGGTTTGAAGACGACGGTAATCTCTGAAGGCAGCATCCCTGCGGCTGATAGCACGAGAACAAGTAGAGTTAAACCAAGGTTTGTTAGGTTTAGTAGAAGGGAAAGAATATGGAATGTACGCCTCCATGCCAGAGAGAATCACCTCGGTTATGCGCTCAGCACACTCCGAGGAATCCCTCCCACGAAAGCAATAATCATTCCATGGGAAATCAGAGAAGTACAACCGCAAGTCAGACCAGCTAGCAGCACCGAAGTGCCACAAACTTCTCGCCGAAGGCGTGGGGTCGTTCTTGCGGAAGACCTGAAGAGACAGAACAAGATACGGAGATAAGAAGGTGATCGGATGAACCCAGAGGAGGAAAGAGTTTAACAGTATAAGGAGAAGGATTAGAAGTAAGGAAAAGATCAAGTATGTTGGGTTCATCACAAAGGCGATCAGGGATATGAGTAGGGAGTTGCACCAACTGCTCAAGGTTGTTCTGGATAGAAAAGTTGAAGGCGAGTTCACCAGCTGGTATCATGAGAACTAGATGAAAGCCATTGGCGGTGGTGAACATTGAAATCACCTAAAATGATGATTTCAGAGAAAGGAAAAGAAGATAGAATGTGCTCTATTTTGGAGTTTAAATAGTCGAAGAATTTTTTATAGTCAGTAGAATTAGGAGATAAATAAACAGAACAAATAAATTTAGTAGTAGAATTGCAAGAGAGCTTAAGCCATAAAGTAGAAAATTCAGGAGACTCCAAATTAGAGACACGAGAGCAAATAACATCGTTGCGCACATATGCGCAACAACCGCCTTTGGCTGAAAATTGAGGATAGAGACAGTAGGAGGTAACAGAATAAGGTTTGCTGTCAGCACACTCAAGCAACTGAGTTTCGGTTAGAAACAGAGATGAGGTTTAGAAGAAGAGAGATGGTGTTCGACAAAGGAGAAATTAGAAAAAGAGACCGCGAATGTTGCAGAAATTAATGAAGAAAGAAGACCGTGCACCGGGGCAAGCCGGACGCCGGGTCGTGGCGGCACCATCCCCATCATCGGAGGCCGCCAACTCCCAGGTGATGATGATGATGATATATATATATATATATATATATATATATATATATATATATATATATATATATATATATATATATATATATATATATATATATATATATATATATATATATTTATATAAATTGAATTAAATAATCATACTTAAAAATTTATCTTAAAAAAAGCAACCTGTGATTTATATTTGGAAGTAATAATTAATGATTAATTAATTAATTAATTATTAATCAAAGATTACCTACAGAATGGCATTGGATTGAAAGAACAAAATTATAAAATATACTTCAAAAATCGCAAGATAAATATCACTGAATCTGCAAAAATTAAGATTGCTTAATCTTTATTTTTGTGTTATGATTGCTGACAACAGACAGTCCTATATAGGCCTCATTCATAAGACTTCAGGTACAGGGGTGTCTATAGTTATGTTCAGTAGGCACTATTTATATCACACACCGTACCCTATTACACACTTTCAAATTTTTACGCAGTTTGTTTAAATTAATACACTCAGGTGTAGCCTCGCTGAAGACTAGGAGAGCCGCTTCCAACAATTTCAACTCATTAACTTCTACCCTCAACATCGCTTGAGAGTTAATGACTTTTGTTGAAAGGGATGCTGCCGTAACGATTCTTCCGATTGCGCAGGAAACATGGTTCTCTTTTTTTTCCATTAAATTATTCAAAATTCCCGGTCTCTTCAAATTTCCACCATGTTGAACATCACCCCTTTTCATGTGGCCTTAATCTACTATTACTCTCTAAATCTCAGGTACTTGAGCGTTCTGACGGCAAACCATATGTTTTGTTCCTTTTTACTATCTCTTCTCTCCATTTTCAAACAGATGTTTTGGATTTCAATTCAAATGTGTTTCCAGTTGTTGTTGTTTTTTTTTTAATTTCGAAGCTATACCCAAAAGGTCCACAGGGAAAATAGTCGACAGGTCAAACTGTCGACACTTTTGAAAAAAATCTGTCGATCACTTTTCTTTTCAGTTTTAACTGCCTAGGATTTGGACATAGGTTAAAAAAATTATGTCGAGTGTTTGACCAACATCGTATTTTTTTTATATCGATACAATCGATATGTAAGCCTATTTTCTTTATTATTATTATTATAATAATTATAAATATATTATTTTGATTTTTAAAATATTATTTTAGTCAATGCAAAGCACACGAACATTTGCCAACGGGGACTATTTTCCCTTAATTTACAGTTTCAGAATTTTCTTCTTCATAGCTTAGAGTCTCTTACCACTCTACAAGTAAATTCGTTTGCTCTGTCTATTTTTCACCTAATTCAAATAAACCATCCTATTTTTCTATAATCTTCTTTCATGGTGATTTCACTGTTTAGAACCATCAATACCTTTCCTCAAATTTTCAAGA
>SEYY01021366.1:77500-85000 GCA_009176605.1 Armadillidium nasatum | reverse complement strand
ATGCTCAGAATGGGTGAATGTTATCAGTGGTGTGCCTCAAGGATCTGTCCTGGGCCCAATACTCTTTATTGTATATGTAAATGACATAGATGAAAATGTATTAAGTAATATTTCGAAATTTGCAGACGATACAAAAATTGGAAATCGCATAACTTGCGAGAAAGATTATCAAGTACTCCAAAGTGATTTGAATAAAATAGTCAATTGGTCAAAAACATGGCAAATGAAATTTAATATTGATAAATGTAAGGTTTTACATTTCGGTAGCAGGAATATCGAATATAATTATGTTATAGGTGACTCATATATCAAAGTTGTCGATGAGGAAAAGGATCTTGGAGTTTTAATCAGTAAGGATTTAAAATTTGCAAAACAATGTGCTGATTCTGTTAAGAAGGCTAATAAAGCTTTAGGTTTCATTGCAAGAAATTTTGAATATAAATCTAAAAATATAATACTTCCTCTTTATAAATCGTTAGTTAGACCTCATCTGGAATACGCGGTACAGTTTTGGAGTCCATATCTCAAAAAAGACATAGATAAAATCGAAAGGTATTCAAAAAAGGGCAACTAAATTAATACCAGAATTGAGAGGTAAATCGTATGTGCAACGTTTACGAGAACTAGATATATATTCTCTAGAAACAAGAAGATTGAGAGGAAAATTAATAGAAGTATTTAAAATTCTAAATAAATTTGACAACGTTGATTATAAGCAATACTTTCGGTACGACTTGAATGACCTAACACGTAGTAACGGACACAAGCTATCTCACAAGCGATTTCAAACAAACATAGCAAAGAATTTTTTTACGTACGACGTGATTGAAAAATGGAATAGTCTTTCTCATCAAATAGTGAACAGCGACAACATCGAATCATTCAAGAAGAAATTGGATGCACATTTTAAGCAAATTGGTCTATGATCGTATAGTTCAATAATGATTATTTAACAGACTAGCCTTGAGTGGACTGTAAAGTCTTTGCTAGTCAGTGTTCTGTAGTTCTGTAGTTCTTAGTTCTTCTTCTTCTTCTTCTTCTTCTTCTTCTTCTTCTTCTTCTTCTTCTTCTTCTTCTTCATACATAGCAAAGAATTTTTTTACGTACGATATGATTGAAAAATGGAATAGTCTTTCTTATCAAAAAGTGAACAATAACAACATCGAATCATTCAAGAAGAAATTGGATATATACATTTCAAGGAAATTGGTCTATGAGCGTATAGTCCAATAGTGGATTATTTAACAGACTGGCCTTGATTGGACTGTAAAGTCTTTGCTAGTCAGTTGTTCTGTTCTTGTTCTTGTTCTTGTTCTTGTTCTTGTTCTTGTTCTTGTTCTTGTTCTTGTTCTTGTTCTTGTTCTTGTTCTTCTTGTTCTTCTTCTTCTCAAGCGAACACTATATTAATGATAACCAAAAAATCATTTATGCCTTTCAAAAGTTATCCCTCCTTATTCAGGTAATGTTTTTCACAATTTCCTTCAATACATCCTTTCATACTCTTCCCCTAAAATCATGAAATGAACAATACAAAATATTTTCTCTGCAAACTTTTTTATGGTAATATACCTGATCGACGCATATCCATCCCTCAATAAAACTTCTCCGTTCCTTCCTTTGGGTTCTGTAACATTTCACTTCTTATTTTAGGACTCTTCCATATAGCTTTCCAATCTCACTCATCAAATTTATCTACCTGTGATTTAGGCATTTCATCTTGTCTCATTTTAATACGATTTCAATAAAAATCGAAACAAGATATCCATCCTGTCAATCTTGTAGAAACATATCTTTCTTCATGTATTAAGCAATCTCTCGTCACTCCTGTATTTACTCCTGTATAAAAGTAGTATTTCATTTTTCTCTCTTTAATCCACTATATCCTACCGACCTACTTCTTCTCATTGTGCTCAGGGGAATGCAGTTCCACTGGTGTTTTACCTACTATATCATCTCCCCTACTCTCTCTTATATTAAAATCTTCTACAAAAAGTTCTTTATCTTCTTCTCTAACCTTTCCTGATATGTTACTATTATTATTATTAGCAGTAGTAGCAATTGTAGTAGTATCATTATTATTAGTTTTATTTTATTGATTTTATTTTACTACTATTATTATATTATTATTATTATTATTATTATTATTATTATTATTATTATTATTATTATTATTATTATTATCAATTGTAATATTATTAATTATTATTAATTTTTGCTGTTGTTGCTATTATCATCATTCATAATTATTATTTTTATTTATTTTCTTCTTATTTATTTTTTGCATCTTTTACTAGATTCTTTCAAATTTTAAAAGAAAACTCATTGCCCTCAATATGTATTTTTGAAGCTTCTCTCAAAACATTATATTTTTCACTTAAGAAAACTATTTATAGCCTTTTCACTCACTCCATTTTGGTATATTCTTTTATTTGCTATTTTAAATTCATGTCAAGAAAATTATACCAAATCTTGTTGGTGGATTCACGTGGAACGATTACAATAGAGTAAAAAAGTACAATAATAATAATAAGGAAACACTAAGAGAGGAAATGGTAGCTTTTAAATTTGAACCTAAAGGATGACTGTAAACCCCAGTTCTGGGGTTAAATTTTACTCCAAATCATGGTTTAATGAAAGAGATTTGTTTCTTTGTTTATTTCAATTGTCGAAGCTTTGGATATGAAGAATTTTTTTTTTAACTTTTACGGAAACCATATTGAAAAGAACTTCAGAAGTTACTTAAGTAAAGAAGACATGAAAAATTCTTTTGTGGTATTATTATTATTATTATTATTATTATTATTATTATTATTATTATTATTATTATTATTATTATTATTATTATTATTATTATTATTATTATTATTATTATTATTATTATTATTTCTATTACATTATTATTAATTATTATAATTATTATTATTTTCATTTATTTTATTACTGTAATTTATTTCATTCTTATTACTATTATTATTATTATTATTAGTAGTAGTAGCAATAGTAGTAGTATCATTATTATTATTTATTTATTATTTATATATTATTATTATTATTATTATTATTATTATTATTATTATTATTATTATTATTATTATTATTATTATTATTATTATTATTATTTTATTATATTATTATTATATTATTATTATTATTATTATTATATTATTATTTATTATTATAATTATAATTTTTTTTTTTATTATAATTAATCTTGTTATTGTTGTTATTATTGCTAGACGAAAGTCCTCTGGGGTAAGGTGAAAAAAAAAAAAAAAATTTTTTTTTTTTTTTTATTATTTTTTTTTTTTTTTTTTTTATTATTATTATTATTATTAATATTATTATTATTATTAGTATATTATATTATTATTATTATTATTGATTATTATTATTATTATTATTATTATTATTATTATTATTATTATTATTATTATTATTATTATTATTATTATTATTATTATTATTATTATTTATTATTATTATTATTATTATTTATTATTATTATTATTATTATTATTATTACTATTTAAAAACATTTTAACATTTATTACTTTATCGTTATTATCACTAACTCTACAATGAGTCTGACAACGTTCCTGACTACCAGACTGCAGCACTGATAGCGCTGTATTAAGAGAAACGCCTAAAGTATGTCAGGGGATGCGAGATCGAACAGATTACGATTTTATTCTCTTTCGTTTGTCATGAGACAGTGACACGTTCAGCTCCACCTCCCTAAAGTGCAGAAACTGTAGACCTTTGCAATTTTAATTATTATTATTATTATTATTATTATTATTATTATTATTATTATTATTATTATTGAATATTTTTTTACTTCCAAAAATGGGAAACGGAAAAGAAACCATACTTTTAACAAAGAAAAGAGAGAGAGAGAGAGAGAGAGAGAGAGAGAGAGAGAGAGAGAGAGAAAGAGAGAGAGAGAAAGAGAGAGAGAGAGAGAGAGAGAGAGAGAGAGAGAGAGAGAGAGAGAGAGAGAAAATTATTTATTAATATGTAATTATCATTAAGTAATTTTTTGAGGAAGCCTTTAAAAGACAATATCTCGAGGCCAAAATCTTCATAATTGATTTATTCTAAATGGAGGCCACTGCCCAAAGTTATTTCGTATACAAAAAAAATAAGTTCTATTATTTATGAGTCAATTTAATGGCATTATCTATAAGTGATTCGAATGCTCTATGCGATGATATGAAGCTCTAAGATCTTTGCTTGCGCGTCTTGAAAATAAAATAGCCCTTTAAGACTACGTGTTTCTTCAATGCATTGCCTTTAGGAAAACATCTGTAGCGTGCTTACGCCAATAGGAAGATTATGTATTCTTTTGTATCTCTATGAAACTCTTTTCTTATTGACAGCTGACAGAATAAGATAAAGGCTTAAAATTCAAGGTAGACGCAGATTTACTATTTTATCTAATACTTTTTTATATGTCAATATTCCTAAAACATTTATATAAAAAATTTGTATGTATCAGATAAAAATCCAGTGGACAAGAGGCTTCAAAGTAAGATAAGTGATGAGATGTCTAATGCTCTGATACCCCACTACGCTTAATCTTGATCTTAAGATAAACAAGACAAACTATTTTGCCATCAAAAGATAAAAGTCTAATACTGTATATAAATAAAAACTAACAATACAAATACTTTTACAAACCTACGGCGTTCATACCGGTCCAATTCACAAGTAAAACGTCTAATACTGTATCTAAATAAATTCTAACCGTAAAAATACAAAATTAATTCTCTCTTTCAAAATTCACATAAAAAATGAAAGATAATTAATTCTTTTATTTAATGAATGGGAATTTTGGTTCCATTTAATTATCCCTCTATATGGGATGAACCAATTAAATATTGTATGGAAATGGTATCTATTTACGATAGTTAATTAACATAACTTATTTATTATTATTATTATTATTATTATTATTATTATTATTATTATTATTATTATTATTATTTCATTATTATTATTATTATTATTATTATTATTATTATTATTATTATTATTATTATTATAATTATTATTATAAATATTATTATTATTATTATTATAAATATTATTATAATTATTATTATTTTTAATGTTATCATTATTATTATTTTGATCGTCAAAATTATTTTTATTATTACTATAATCTTTGCCATTATTATTTTTATTTTTATTATAATGATTATTTTCATTAATATTATTAGTATTAGTATTACTATTAATATTATTATCATTATTTTTATTATTATTATTATTATTATTATTATTATTATTATTATTATTATTATTATATTATTATGGAAATAATTAATATACCGAAATTTCTATCAGTATCGTATAAGAGAAACAAAAGAGTTGTAGAAAAAAAAAAAACAAATTAATAAATAAATTAAAAAAAAAAAACCAGACCCTACTCAACTGCTTCAAGTTTAAGATCAGATCCAGATTTTAATTCCCGGTTTGAATGCTAGACACAGACATGTGAACCGTTTGAACTTTATACCTATTATTATTATTATTATTATTATTATTATTATTATTATTATTATTATTATTATTATTATTATTATTATTATTATTACTTTTATTATTATAATTATTATTATTATTAAAATAGTGATAATAAACTTCAGGAACAATGGTAAAATGATAGGAAAAACTATTTTAAAATATTAACCATTAATTATATTAATATTTTCCTGTGTTCTTGAAATGAGAAGGTAAAATTTTTGGAAGTTGAGAAAAGCAAGTCAAGGTTTGGTTAGTCTAGGCCAGGGTTTCCCTACTGGGGTCAACATTGACCCCCAGGGGACCACAGAAGCTTTGAGAGGGTCCTCAAAAAAAAAATAGGATATTTCTTTGGTCCATAATATGAGAATATGGAAGTCCACATACGTAAAGATAGAACTCAGGGGATCCAGGGGGTTCCAGGGGGTCCAGGGGGTCCAGGGGGTCCAGAGGGTCCGCATAGTAAAGTTAGGGCTCAGGGGGTCTACAAGCAGGACAAGGGTTCGGAACCCTTTGTCTAGGCTAAGCAACTTTTGTTTCCCATTAAAATAGATACGTTAAGAGAAGGGTCAGATATAAATTAAAGGAAAAATAAATTTTCAATTTAGAGAGGAAAAAAATATTTAATAATTCAAAATGTATGAAAATAATAACGAATAATAATGACAATATAAAATTATTTTTAAATATATAATATTTAAAAATATAATAGATAAAAATAAAATATATATATATATATATATATATATATATATATATATATATATATATTATATAATATATATATATATATATATATATATATATATATATATATATATATATATATATATATATATATATATATATATATATATATATATATATATATATATATATATATATATATATATATATATATATATATTATATATATATATATATATATATATATATATATTACTTTGGGATTTTATCGTAGAAATTACTAAAGTGGGATGTTGTTTGAGTGTGTTATTTAAGATGCAGTTTAAAATTTTTGATATAAGTTAATTTTAAAGTTTTAAATTTAAGTTTTTAATGTAGATATTACTTCAGTTTTACTTTAGTTTGTTTGTTTGTTTGTTCGTTTGTTTCTATTTGCTTGTTTGTCTGTTTGTTTATTTGTCTTTTTGTTTATTTTAATCGTGACTGTGTTTGAGGAATAACGGGTGTACGCAGGCGTGGATTTTCTTATGTACTTTAATATCGGTGGCTAACACTCTAATTTGGTATCTGTAGAACACTGCCTCTCAAACTATCATACTATATACCCTTTTGCTCTTGTATGAAACTCAGATATCTAAGGATTTCCCCTCTAACTTTTTTTTAATGAATCTAACTATAACTTATTTCATAATTTCCTTTCTAACAGTAGAGTATGTGCCTACGGAAACACCAACACTCCGGTAATAGGTCTTGTAACTACCTATTGGTAATTCTAACCACAACCTAATTCCTGAATCCTGGACTCACTTGCGTTCTGTCTAAGATCTTCGAAACCCTTCTTAACTCAAATTCTTGGATCATCTAGAATCCCATTCAGATATTTCTGATCATCAGTATGATTTTCAGCGTTCGTGGTTTACTGGTGATATACTTTTCTATTTCGCAGATTTATGGTCTTCTGCCCTTAGGGACCAAGGAGAAACTTGTGTGATGGCGCTCGAAATTTTTAAGACATTTGACAGGGAATGGCATGCTTCATTGTTTTCTAAGCTTCCCTACTTTGGTTTCCTCCATCTCTTTGCTTACTTACGTCTAGCTTCCATTCTAATCGTTCCATTTCTGCTGTATTTTTAGGGACGACTTCTTCTTCCTTTCCTGTCAATAGTGGTGTTCCTTAGGGCTCTTTCTTATCTCTTACTCTATTCCTACATTTCATAAATGGTCTTCTCAGCTGCTCATCTAACACAATCCATTCATATTCTTCTACTCATTTCAAATCTGCTCCCT
>SEYY01021366.1:67500-70000 GCA_009176605.1 Armadillidium nasatum | reverse complement strand
TCTTGAGCTAAGTCACCTTAAGTAAAAAGTACAATTCTAACACTCACAGCTTCATATATTATATATATATATATATATATATATATATATATATATATATATATATATATATATATATATATAATATATATATATATATATATATATATATATATATATATATATATATATATATATATATATATATATATATATATAATATATATATATATATATATATATATATATATATATATATATATATATATATATATATATATATATATATATATATATATATATATATATATATATATATATATATATATATGACCGAAGATGGGGACGGTTGAACATCCAAATATTGCCTCTCTTCCACATTACTTCAATCACCACTTGATATTTTTTGTATTCTTTTAGTGATGGAGTTGGTGTTTTAATGAAATAGTTGGTGTATTCTGATGTGCTATCTTCTTTCCTCAGTAATTTTGCAATTTAGAAATCTTCATTTTAACTTTCATATTTGTTCAGCATCGCCTATCTTATTTACCTAAAATTTTACTCTTAAAATGAAGCTCATCAATCTTAACTCTTTTTCTTTTGAATCAATTCTATCTTTATTTAATTTTTAATCAAATATGGATTTTAATAGAATTTGAGCAAATAAGTTTTCTCTTTTCTTTTTCAAGAATTAAATCTAGAATTTTTTGCTTCAAAACTTTTGTTCTTTTGCCAATTGTCAACAAAATTCATACACTTGTATACTCTTTATTTGCCTCCCACTTCTACCTGCTAAATTAAATATTTTTATAATCTAAAAACTTCAAAATAGAACATAGCTTCTTCGTTTTCAGTATTTTCTCTGAAATTATCTTAAATGATTATTTTAATGTTCTTTATAATCAATGGGTTTTCCTTTACTCCGATGATACAGCTAGTGAAATGTTCTACCAATTTTTTTCCCATAACAATTTAAGAAGTTAGTATAGTTCATTACTCTTTCTTCATTATCGTATTTGGAGACGAAACGAACGTATTAGACTTTTCCTAACGTCAAATAATTCGTCTCATACCTTTCCTATCTTTTTCCCTCTGAATTCTTCATGCATCCCACTAATCTCTGTTTCCTATTCAGATTCTTTAAGTCTTCGAGACTTCGAGAAGACTGCAACAACTATCTGGGAAGAAATACTTTAATTTTTTTGGTACTGCAAGCTGATTGGACTTGCAGTTCATCTTTGACTTCTCTGGGATGATTGCTATTTTGGCTTGGGTGGATAAGGAAAAATGCTAACTGAATAACTTGGGTAATTCTCTTTGAAAATTGGGCTTAAATTCTAATTTCCTTTCAACTAAAAGTTAAATTGTATGGTAATTCTGCGTGTTCTTGTGCTACTCGTCACCACGGAGACACATGCCACAAGGAATTATCCACTTCTCTGTAACCTTACTAACTCTTACAATTTTGATCATTCTGTAGCAGCTGTTATTAACGGCCACTGTTTATTACCATTTACATCAATTAAAAATATAACTCTTCAGGTACTGTCTTTTCTCGTACCGTTATTTCAATATCCATTAATCATTTTTGTCTGTTACTTCTCCTAAAATGATATGAATCATAACCTTATATATTCATTTTCAATTTTATGAAAAAACCTTGCCTTACAGCCTTTGTATAACCGTTCTTGGGTCTTTCTCGTATTTCTAATTGAAAAAAAGAAAACATGATTTTTTTTAGTAACTCGAAAACATATTTATTCTTGATTCTGCTTAACGTAATCCTCCACAAAACAATAACTTCGATTTCGAAAATTAAGTCAATTTAATATATCATTTGTGTTCTTGATATTTCGTTTAAAATGATCTTTCATAGAAGGATCACATTTCTCCTCTCAAAAGAGGGTTTTCTAAGGAAGTTTTGAAAAGGTTATTAGGTGATTCAAAGACATTTTCAGAACTTCTTACTTGTTATGCATAAAAGGGTCTTCGTACTTAAATGGAATATGTTTCGCATTTATGGGGTAATTACTTTCAAACAACTTTTCGTGAAATTTTTAAGTCTAGGACCTTCACATTACCAATTTATCTCTAATATGTTTATTACAACACAAAGAATACTTCACTAAAGGGCACAGCCCTTTTGAATTATATAGTCGAATTTTACTTCATTAGCAAAAAATTCTTTTGAATAGACCAGGGGTTGGCAAAGAAGTTTAAATCGACCACCCAAGGGTCGATACAACATTCGGAGGGGTCGATCGGGAGAAGAAAATTAATCGTTTGTCAATTGGAGTTGATTAAGAGCGTTGCAGACAATAATTATAATATATATATTATTGTTAATATGAATAAATTGTTTTGTGAGGAATGCAGAAGTTGAGAAGTTGTTTAATATAAAAACTGTCAACATACACCCATCACGCCTAGTGATATGATTGAGCCAATCAGAAAGAGTGATAAACAGGCATGACAATCTTCTGTTATTTATTTATTTACAATATATATATATATATATATA
>SEYY01021366.1:60000-62500 GCA_009176605.1 Armadillidium nasatum | reverse complement strand
ATTATTATTATTATTATTATAGAAAAATAAAAGCAATCTTTTTTTTTTTTTTTTTTTTTTTTTTGTCGTAAAAGTCAATTTTTAAAATCCCGTTCATAAATTTTTTTTTCAAAATTATTTCCAGCCCCATTTATATATATATATATATATATATATATATATATATATATATATATATATATATATATATATATATATATATATATATATATATATATATATATATATATATATATATATATATATATAAAGTTCGTGTGTGTAGAAAGAATAATTATTTCTAAAGCAATTAAAATCATTTTAAAATATCATTATCAGTAAGTATAAAAGTCAATTCATCAACTCTGAGAGAAGAGCGAAGCATTCCTCTATTCCTTGAAGCAATTTTCAAGAGCATTCAAAAGCATCAAAGAAAAACGAAAAAGCTCTTGAAAAATTTAAAGACTTTCTAACAGGTTCCTTCAGCCTCCACGTTAAAATGCTTTTAATGTAGCTTTATTGCTTAATAATCAATTCAGCAGCTGCCATTTTATGGTTTTAAAATAATTAGAGAGTAAGAAAGACCAAATAACAATAAAAATAGAAATAAAAGTTCTAAACGAGATAATTTTAAACTTTTGCTACTGTCTGCAACAGCTCAATTTTAGATGAGTTTTTTCTTAACACTCACAAAGTATGATAGCGTTTCACCTCAAAGAATAGAGAGAGAGAAAGAATAGAGAGAGAGAGAGAGAGAGAGAGAGAGAGAGAGAGAGAGAGAGAGAGAGAGAGAGAGAGAGAGAGAGAGAGAGAGAGAGAGGAAAAGGAGAAATTGTGAGAGAGAGAAATAGTGATGAGAGATAGATAGATAAATAAATAGATAGATAGATAGATTGATAGATAGATAGATAGATTAATTAAGAAAATATGAAAGAGAGAAGAAGTGGGAGGAGTGAGAGAGAGGGCCTTATAGAGATATAAATTCAGAAAGACAAAAGTGAGAGAGAGAGAGAATGAGAGAGAGAGAGAGAGAAAGAGAGAGAGAGAGAGAAATTTGAAATTTAAATAATCAATTTCGTACCCTGTAATTAATACAAGAAATCGTTGTTCCAAGTATGGCTATTGAAGCACATTAAAAGAGTTCTTAAGGTTAATGGTAAAACAATTAAATAAAAGTCAACATCTTATTATTCAAATAATATAAATTTTAAGCAACCTTTGTATAAAGAAGTGAGCAAAGATCTTTAAAAGCAAACTCTTGCTCCCAAATGATCCAATTACTAAGGTAATTTCCTCCCTTAAAGTAAGTAATTTGCAGAGCCTCCTAAATTGGTCTATAATAATAGATTTGTTACCAAATATATATATATATATAATATTATATATATATATATATATATATATATATATATATATATATATATATATATATATATATATATATATATATATATATATATATATATATATATATATATATATATATATATATATATGTATATATATATATATATATATATATATATATATATATATATATATATATATATATATATATATATATATATATATATATATATATATATATATATATATATATATATATATATATATATATATATATATATATATATATATATATATATATATATATATATATATATATATATATATATATATATATATATATATATATATATATATATATATATATATATATATATACTATTTATATAGATATATGAGTATGAGTATTTTACTCGTGTATGAAAGAAAATATTGTATTCGACTCTTCAGAAAAATAAAATAATAGTAAAAAATTGCTACATTTATTAAAAGAGTAAAAGTATAGTGGTCCAAATTATGTAAAAGAGAGTTGTGTTGATATATGAGATGAATAAGGTCAAGAGTCAGTTGTAGGGGAATGCTGGTAAAAAGGGATTGTATATTAAAGGAGCACATGATGGAATTAGAAGGGAGAATAGATTGCAACTGAATAACAAACTCTCTTTTTCTTGGTAGCTTCATCACTAAGATATTTCAGTCTTTCAATTTTTTTCAGTTTTTCGTAAACCCTCCTTTCCATCTTCTGTCACTAATTTCTATAGTCTTTTCCCCACTCAGGTATAAGATCAATATCATCCTTACTTTTATACATGGAGCTTACAGTCTCTCTTCAACTGATCTTATTTTATATTCTGAATTTCAGTTTCCTTCATAACCTATTCAAGCAACATAGCTTTCCTTCAAACTTCGTCTTTAAACACATTTCTAATTTTCTTGTTACCAAATATCCTTCTCCGTCCCCACTATACACTGCCCCAAAAAAGCTATACATTTTGAATTCTCTTTTCTCAATCAGTTTATCTTCTCCTTCACATCTAAATTACGGAAAGCCCTTTTCTCTCATTTTTCCCACCTAGATATAATCATAATCATAATCACAAATTCTTTATTCAGTGAGTGTACAATTATAATTTTGCAATATTAAGTAGGTCTTATGCTAATAAAATAGTAAAGA
>SEYY01021366.1:47500-57500 GCA_009176605.1 Armadillidium nasatum | reverse complement strand
TATAATAATAATAATTAAAAAAAAAAAAAAAAAATAAAAAAAAAAAAAAATAATAATAACAATTGATGATAATAATAATAAAAATAGTAATGGCAACAGTAATAAGGCTTATAGTATAGATTCCCAAGGTAACTTTAATTACCGCAATAATTTAAAAATATTAATAGAATTATCAATAGTAAAAGTATAGACTATCAAAAATAAAAATAATAATAATAATAATAATAATAATAATAATAATAATAATAATAATAATAATAATAATAATAATAATAATAAAATAATAATACTAATAATAATTATTATTATTATTATTAATAAAAACAATAACAATAATTAATAATAATAGTAGAAATAAGAATACATTTCACCTATAGTACATCTTCCAAAATCTCTTCATTCCTTTATTATAAATCGTCCTTACCTGTTCTTCTCAGAGGCTCCGTGGTATACAAATACACATGTACCTCCTGTTCGATGACCTATATCTGTTCAACCACTAGACTCTTAAGAACTCGTATATTTGAACACCAATGTCATTTTCATTGCACTTCCCTGCCTATTAGCTCTCAGTCACACTCTAATATCCGTTCCTATGCACTTTCCAGCAGTGTTACTTTTTCTATGCAACAACACTTTTGTTTACTTGACTCCACTGCTGATTCCTTGTCTCTTCACATCCTTGAATCTATTTACATTTGTAAGCCCAAACCTCGACTTAATAGTAAGAAACTAGCATACTCTCTCAATATACCTTAGACACCTCTACATGACCTCACCTCCCCTCTTTCTTTTTTTTCCCCTCTTTTATTATCTTATGGTGAACCAGTGACCCACTGGGCACGAACTGACCAACCACCAACTTTTCATGACCACGAGACGAGGAGGAAACTGAGGAAATAGATTTTTTTTAAAAAAAAAAATATATACATGACACATACATGAGTTAATACCTTCGTATATTTATTGATCGTCTTTTTTCCTCTTTTGCCTTTACTGTTCATATTATATATATATATATATATATATATATATATATATATAATATATATATATATATATATATATATATATATATAATATATATATATATATATATATATATATATATATAATATATATATATATATATATATATATATATATATATATATATATATATATATATATATATATATATATATATATATATATATATATATATATATATATATATATATATATATATATATATATATAATATATATATATATATATATATATATATATATATATATATATATATATATATCATATATTATTTTTACACAATCATCAACCAACCATCCCCATAATCTTTTCTCCCTTTTAGTATAAATCAATAAGTATTTAGCTTTCACTAAGTGCTTATCCTTTTGCAATTGTTTGGGGGTGGGGAGGAGATATTTTTTCTTTAGTAAATTATAATTGTAATGCATTTGTGCCTTTCATATGAGTTTTTTTATTTTATTTAATATTTCTTTCCCATTTACAGAAATGCACTCTTGATAATGGTTTAAGTATATTTAAAGGAAAACCGAAACGTAGAGGGTTAATTTGTGATGCATTTGTAACTATAAATAATATTTAACAAATTTTTTGTTTAAAAACTTTATTAAATCTAATGTTATTTCAGTCTTTTATTTTATTTATTATTTTTTTTTAACATCATAGCTCATGGGTAAAGTCATATTCAAGGAGGAAGTGTTAGGGCAACAAATCAAAGAATTAAAATTTTTTTTTAAATCTACCAGTCCCATCTAACGCAAATTTCTTAGGTGAGCACAGACTTGGGTTTTAAAGAAATTGAGATTAAATTCAGCAGGAAACACAGAAGATGAGAGGTGCAAGAGTAGCTGGAAATGAGGTATCACAGCGGACAAGCTTGGAGTTGCCTATATCCACACAAAATTTATGTGCAGACAATGCACCCTTTGTTACGATGCCGTCGTAAAGGTGGAGGTATACGATTGGACAGCTCCCTCGAGCATTTTCCACTGTAGTACCTATAGAAAAGAGACAAGGCACCAAGGTCACTTCTCAAAGATAAAGGATCAAGTGAATCAGAGAGAGGAGCAATTTATAAAGTATTTTAGCTTTTGACTCGACCCCATCAAAAAAAAGGATGAAACTTGAGCCATCCCAGATATGAAAGCAGTACTCCATACAAAGGCGGATGAGGACCTTGTATAATTGGAGTAACTGCTCAGAAGGAAAATTTTTCGCAGTCTTAACAGAACTCCCAGATTCTTTGAGGCAGCCCTAGCAACCAATGGGGGAATTATGAAATTAGAGCGAAAAAGGGGGGGTTTTCATATATTCTCTCTATATCCCTCATTCTATCCTCCCTCAATCGGATGCCCTAAAAATTCTCTTCATATATATATATATATATATATAATATATATATATATATATATATATATATATATATATATATATATATATATATATATATATATATATATATATTATTATATATATTTATATATTTTTTTTTTATTTTTTTTTTTTTTTTTTTTATATATAACATATATAATATATATATATATATAAATATATATATATAAGTATAATTAGTTAATATATATATATACTATGTATATATATATATAGTATCTATAAATGTATTACTATATACTTAACTATATAGATCTAACTATTTATCATATATTTATCATTTGTTAAATATATATATATAAACTAAATTATTATTATATAATATGTAATATATAAACTAATAATCATGTATATTTACTATTTTATACATTTAATAATATAAATTATATCCTATATGTAATATGATATTAATATTATTTCTATAATAATAATAATAAAAAAAAAAAAAAAAAAAAAAAGTTTTATATATATATATATTTAATTCATATATATATACTGTATATTGATATATTATATATATATATATATGATGGTATCTCGTATTATATATATTTATTCCTTAGTATAATAGTATTATATATATTATGAGATATCTATGTATATAAATTTAAAAATATATGATATATATATATATATAATATTATATATATGTATTTTTTTTAATTAAATATATACAAATAAATTTTTTTTTTTTAATATTAATTTTTTAAATATAATAAATTTTTAAAGTGGAAGTTTAATTTTAATAATATATATGATAATAATATATATTTTAATATATATATATATAATATTAGTGATATAATATAATATATAATACTGTTATACCAGTTATATATATATATATATTATATAATATTTAATTATATATATATACATTATAATATATATAATAATATATTATATATATATATATATAATAAATAATTAATAATATTATATATATATATATAATATATATATATATTAATATATATAATATATATATATATATATATTATTAGTATTTATATATTTAATTATTTTATAATTTATTCTTTGAAACTTTATTAGGCTAAACAACCATAGTTGTGCCTTTATTTTAGTTTAAGACGCATGAAACCTTTCCAATATGCAGTATGATATTCTAAACACTACTGAGACTTTTAGGGACTGTGTAGGAGATACGAATTAGCTGAAGAAGGTAAAAGAGTAATTAAGGAGAGAATGGAAAATTGTTATCTCATCTTGAAACCCCTTTTCTAGAGCATCACCTTGTCATCAAAGTAATTAATCTCAACTATCTTCTCGGTATGCACTATCAGAGATGAGGCATAGACACACTCAAATATAAATTGGATGAATTTAATCAAAGGAGATATTTAGAGCATTTTCTGTTATGAGAAAATTCGTATATTGACAATCCTAAATCACGCTGTTATGATAATAGTATATATTAATATATACCTCACTATATAAACTATAAGGGTATCAATTACTAGCCTTTGTTATAATGGGCGTATACGGCTTATTTCTATCTATTGTAATATGGCTCGTATATTTTATATACTCTTTATATTAATTACATATGGTCGAGTATTACAACTAAGTACTATCTACTTATTATATATTGCTCGCTCTACCTATATTAGTATTCCCTATGATATTAAATTACTTCTTATTATAGATATAACTGATAGTGCGCTTACTATATTTTTATTACTATTATACTATTACTACGTGGCATGCTCTAGCGGTATAGCATGTTACCATGATTAACCCACCTTCTAGTTCGTTAGTATCCACGGAGGTTAGATATTAAGTACTTATCTACAATACAATTGAGTGGTAATGCGCTACTATTGTGAGAGGAACCTTATATACGGTTAATATGTCTATATTGTGTTTTGTTAACCGACAACTTTCATAATACGTATGACATCAATATTACTACTATCTAGTATTATCTATGATATTACTATGTTGAGATTATTACATTCTACACTTATTCTTTTAAATAATACCTATGTACGTATTGCCACTATATACTCAGGATAGTTCTGAGTTACTATGGAGATATCTTAGTAGTAGTTTCTATATATATTATTATAATTCATATATAATTTTAGTAAGCTCCAATTCATTAAATATAACTTTCTATTACTTTGAATAGATAGTTATTACATACCTGCGTAATAAGTTTAACAAAAGATTCTAACTAAATATAGACTGAAAATACTATTATAATTACATATTTATATATATAATACAATATATATATAATACAATACTGAAATAAATAAATATATACAGTAAATATACTGTATATTTATTTAGTATTAATAATACTATTTAATATTATATATTAATAAAAATTTAAAAAAAAAAAAAAAAAAAAAAAAAAAAAAAAAATAATATAAAATAAATAAAAAATCTATCATATATAATAAGACACAAAATGATTATATTTATAAAATTATATATGTTTCTAATCTAGACATAATAACAATTAATCTCTCCGCACCTCACTAATAAATTGCAAATAGGAAGATTATGTATATGTATATAGTATATATATATAATATTATATAAAATATAAAATAATATAAAAAAAACAAGAAAAAAAAAAAAAAAAAAAAAAATTATTTAATAAAATTATTATATATATATATTAAAAATAGTATTATTCTTTTTTAATTATATTATTTAATAATTTTTATATATATATAATTATTATATATATTATATATTAATAATAATATTATATATATATATGTATATACCTATTTATTTTAATATTTTATATTATTAAATTTTATATTCCTATTATTTATTAGTTTAACTAATTATATTTATATAATTTTATATATATATATATTATTATGATAATATTTTATATATTATAGATCTTATAATAAATACATAATATCATATAAGCTATATATATCATAATATATATATATAATATAATAATACTATCTCTATTATTAAAAAAAATATAATATATTTTTAATAATATAACAATATTCATATATCTATATAATCTAGTAATAAATTATTAATATATATGATAGTAATACTACAACCTCCTACGCTTTATTTATTTACTTATATATTAATATATATATATATCTATTATATATATATATATAATATCTTACATATAAATATTTATAGTCTCATAATATATTAATTCTATGAATCTAATTATTATAATATATTATATATAACAGACAGGTCACACAGCGTAGATAAATAAGGTAACACTATACACTAAACTATAACGCAGTAGTCTATTATATAGTATAATATGTATTTACCTATTTTATATTACGAATACTTATTTATTATACCCAAATCTATTTCATTAATTATACCAGTTTCCTATCTCGTATATATCTAGTATGGTATTCGCTTTAAATGATTGTGAGATAGGATATTATTATCGATGGTATATATCGTTATAGCCCAGTGGGTATATAGATTATATACTGAGGTTATATTATCCTACCTTCTTATATACTATATAAGTATAGTACAACTATAAGTAAATAAGAGTAGGAGGCGGTAGTGATGATCTAGCGGTTGTATAAGGTATATAATATTGTACAATAGTAGAGTTATAGACAGTATTTACTTTCTATTAAGCGAGGTTTGGGCTTAAAAATTGATAAATAGATTCAAGGATGGAAGAGGACAGGAATCATCAAATGGGCTGCTAAAAATATTGATATGATAGTTGGAAGTTATAGTTATGTGAGATAGTAATGAAAATAGTAATAACAATAGGAAATATTTACATTAAGCAGAATATTTATAGTATAACGTGTGGCTGAAGCATAATATTAAGGCGGAAGTGCAATGATAAATAAGCATTTGGTATAGCTAAATTTATAATATAAGTAAGTATTATTATATCATTATATAAGTAAGTTATATAGTGCTTTTATAAACAATATAATATATTAATATTACATCGCACAGTGATAGTAGTACAATATAGATTATAATTATTATATACCACGGAAGTACTACTCTAGAGTAAGAAATTAGAGCAGGATTAAAGGACGCTATAATAAAGGAAAGGATTTTGGAAGAATGGTATACTATATAATAGGTGATAAATGTATTTACTACTATTTCTATAAGTATATATTTTAATTATTATAATAATATATTATAATTTGTATATTCATTATGAGGTAGTTTACTTTAAAATTACTCATACCTCATATTATGTCTATATCATTAATGTCGTCATAACTTATGATAAACAACTAAATACTATCTTACGTTCTTTAGTATTCATATAGCTTTTCTATCTATTCCTTTCTGATACATTATGAGGTGTGTAAAATCTATTTGTATCAGCTTTAATTGCGCTGTGATCAAGAACAGCGTCTTTACTTAAAATTAGTGATAAAGCTACTTTAAACAAACGTACATTTAGCATGACGCGAGTGCGAATTCAGCTCTACTCATGACAACATACAAATTAATATTTTAAGTCTTTTAAGCTTAATAGTTATAGCTAATATTACTTATATACTATTTTATACATTCCTTGTCTATTAGATAAGTTTATTACAATATGTAAATTAGTATCATTACAATTTTATTAATTAGTTATCATTCAATACGATCATTATGTTAAATATACTCACAGTTATTGTAGAATATTATACTATGCCTGACCAAATTTTATAACATATATAGATATATATTGACTAAGATCACTATAATGTTAATATCTCAGTATACCTCCTATAACTTATAAAATGTAACTACAAAACGATTTATTCGTTTACTAATAAAGTATGTATACTTAACCTATACTACTATGTATACCCATACGACTATATGTTATTTATAAAAAAACTATAAATTATTTATACTAAGTATTGTACTTAACTTATACTTATCTCATGAAATATATGAACTCAATCACAATAAAATACAATTAATTTAACCACCCTTTATATATCATATATATATATACTACTAACAATTTTTATAATTAACTAGTATTTCTACGTATATAATCAGATTCGAAGAGATTATTTAATATACTGCGAAATTATACATGTCATAATATTATATTACCACTATATACCGTTTTATATAATAGAAGTTATATATAAAGTACTATTAATCTAAATGAGCGTGAATCCCCTATGAGGAACTACACAAGAATCTCCATTATAAAATCATTATCGATCAAATAACATCATACACTAATATTTTTACACAAAACTAACATATATCATTATATTGAAAGTACTTGATATACGTCTCTTTTCAAGGATGTATAAATTACTCAGTCACTTTTTTATTAATCTATAAATTCTGAAGAATGCTGGAATCATCAAACCTTGAAATATTATTAACACACGAAGATATTACTACGTAATAATATTATCATATTGAAGTAGTATGTCATAACTAGTTTTATAAAGTTATATTATTTTTTTTTTAAATTAATTTAATACGTAATCTTGAGTGTTCCTAAATATTTCTTAATTTATTTTATAAAATTAAATAAATTTTTTTTTTTTTTTTTTTTTTTTTTTTTTTTTTTTTTTTTTTTTTTTTTTTTTTTTTTTTTTTTTTTATTATTTATTTATTATTACTTTTATTTTTACTGATTATATGACACTCTTTGGATATATTATAGATCAGTCAATAATAACATATATATTTATTATTTGCTCACTTTTTCTATTATATATTCTCTAATAATATAAAATTTGATTACTATAATTCTAATACAAATATAATCGTGTATTTTTATCGTTTTACAATCTATTAAATTGATGAGCAAATTTTGAGAGTAATTTTCCAACCAGATACATCGACATATGCACGTGGTAGTTCTAGGTGAAATATTTAGAAAACTTAGATACAACTATATTATCTATATGTCATAGATAATGATTACGTAGAGGGTAGATAAACCTGGTTTAGTATACAAAGGTTCCCATAGACTTATTAGATATAGACGAGACATCTTTCATTTTGATTTAGGTTATATATTTATTAATATTATTATTATATTCATTAATTCTTTAAATATTATTATTATTGAATTTACTTCATAATTATTATATTTATAATTATAATAATATATAATTTATTTTCTTAATCTCTTTCTACTATAATTATAATAGTAAAATTACTAATTTCAACATTATTTATCTCATTAATTGTACGAGAGTTTTAATTAGAGGAATTCTCTATATAGCTTCTATGCAGTTTGAATGATGCGCGATTACATAATGCTTATCTTATCAATTATGTCTTGAAAAATGTTAACTATCATATATTCATCCTTATTGTTCACTCGTATTTATTAATATGATATCTACTTATCACTTACTTGGTAAAAAGGGTAACATACCTATAAATAATAGACATCATATATATCTACTATGATAGACTTAACCTAGGAGGTAATAAACTCAATTCACGGAAATAGTGTCTAATATATTGGTACATTTATTATTACTGTTATAATTATGATTACTATTATTATATATTATGTATATTATTTATTTATTATACTTATATATAAATTATTATTTTATATATATATGAGATTTATTCGTCTGATATTATTTTAATATATATTATTAATATTATTTATAATAATATATAATAGTTTTGTTAAATACCTTCAATAATACTACAGTTATTATTGGCCGATAATTATAGAAGTTAGCCTTTATAGGATAATCATACTCATAAAAAGGCCTTATATTAGACTGTTGTTATTAAATAATTTTTATTATTATTATCATCGAAATATATTTTGTTGTTATTGCTGTTGTCGTTGCTGCTGCTGTTGTTGCTGTTATTATTATTATAATATATTAATATAATATATATTATATATATATTATAAAAAAAAAAAAAAAAAAAAAAACTTTATTATTATTATTATAAACTTTATTATTTTCATCGTTAACACTATATATTTTTATTCATCTGAATCATTTCTCATTTATTCTATTCTCTCTTGTCATTTAGTATTATTAAATTGTATTGAGATATAATAGATAAATAGTAACAATCTATTAGAATTTATTTTGCATTATTTATACTAATGAAATATTTATATATTATTAGTAATACATAGAGATATTTCTATCTGATTGCTTCTTTATACTAATCTTCTAGTCTATATCATAGTAATATTAATTATTATGAAATTGCATATAAAATTTAGAAAATAGAATTAAAATACTGAAGAATGTGTTTAGGTATACTATATTTATAATTTTCAGAAGGAATAAAGGTATTGAAGATATTAGAAAAGATTTATAACAGTTTTGGTTTCTATGAAAAATATTTGCAAAAACAAAGGAAACAAAATTCATTTTATTGTTTTTTTCCTCTTTATTTTTTTATTTTTTTTTTTAATTTTTTTTTTATTTTTTTTTTTTTTTTTTTTTATCTTTCTTGATTCATTTTCTTTTTCTTATTTATTTATTTTTATGAAGATATTTTTTCTGTTTAAATAACAAAATGATGTTAATATATTCATTATTTCCGTTCTATAAAAGCTGTTGTTGAAGGTCACCGTTCATCATTTAAATCTATTAAT